>VUQS01028952.1:0-41206 GCA_015108495.1 Heterochromis multidens | reverse complement strand
AAAAACAAATAAAATTAAAAAAAAAAAAAAAAAAAAAAAAAAAAAAAATTAATGTTGTCTTCAGTTTGTAGTATGGCCAAAACATAAATTAGGTTTCAGGTTTCAACTTAAAATACTGATTCTGCAGCTTCACAATTACTGTCGTGCTTTTTAAGGTATTTGCCTTAATCACCACCTGATTTTTTCCTTTTCTTCTGAGGAGGAAAAAACATGTGTAGTTACACGTCAGCTTCTCAAGTAAAGCCATGTTAATTTATTTTTACTTCCCTAATGGAAAAATATTCCCCTAATTACAGTAAACAGAAAGTTGCTATTTCATATGGAATCATTCATGTTTGATGCCTGGCTCTGATAAGACACTTTTGAAGTTCCATTGTATATGTTGTAAATTGTTTCTTTGAGCTTGCTCAAGTACCAAAATCACCCCTGCTTTGCCCATGGGAATAGAGAGCAGAGTGGGTACCACTCCAGCACTTGGAATCTGGGCCAAAAGTTTCCAAACATCTTTTCCTGATGCCTAAAATTAGCAGCATAATGAGGTAGTGGCTTCCTTTTCTCTGAACTAATACCCCATCCCAGTGGGACAGCATGATCTGGACTAACACTCAAGATCAACAGAAAAATCTCACACCAACACTTAAGGTCCCAGAACAGAACATTTAAAATTGCAAAGAAAGAATTTAACTGTACCGCCTTTGATTTAAAGAGTGCTGTCGTTTAAATTTTCATCTATGCTTCTGTAATTTATGGTTGCAAACAGAACTTAGAGTAGTCAAAATATCCTCAGCAGTCTCCTTTCCCATTGTTTCCAGTGTAGCCTTCACCAAAAAATAGTTTTTATGAGGACCCCATGATGGCAGGGGAAAATAGAAAAGACATGCTTAAGTAGACTCCACTTCATTATTAAACCCATAGGTCACATTTAATTGCACTTGCATTAATCTGTTTTATTTCAGCTAATGAGTACTGCAATAAATTTAACTGAAGGTGAGGAATTTTTAAGACCTTCAGCAAACTTTTGATCAGGTGCTGAAGCTGTTCAGGGGAAAATGAGTTTGCAAATCTTTACTGTGTACAGTACAGTGTCCAATTACACACTGGTACAATTTTCAGCTCTCATTAGGAATTCACATTTACACTTAATAGATCTCTTTTGGGGTAAGTGGACTGTTTTCTTTGAGGGTCAGTTTTAGCAGGGACAGGTAATCCTACAGAGACAGACAGACAGACTGCATGTTATTTGTACCAGAATACCTTTAAAGGGCACACTAATCAGGCTGAGGTTAGTATGTTTATTTGCAAGTACTTGTTTTAGTTCAAAGATGCCGGCATTGAATGTGCCATAAAGGACCACAAAAAAAGATGAAAGGAAAATTTGACATAAAGAAATAAGAAACAAAAATATACACTAATAACTCTATTTTTATTTAAGACAGAAAGAAATGTTGACATTATGACAATCTGTTCTTTTTTAAACTAGATAATTAGTATTTCAAGTAATCAAATGATTACAAATGAAGAGGAAAGCAGAGATACATTTAAAGAAGATAGATTATTAAAAATGATATAGTTACCTGGAAAAAAAGCAGGCACCTGTGTATGCAATATGGGGACTTTGAGTATGACAATTCTTAGGCTCATGTACTGGATGTTTATTTAGTTCTTTAGACAGTTTGTACAACTTCTTATGTTCAGAAACTTGTACCACATACTGTATGTCTACACATACAGTATGTAGACATGTAGTATGCTACTTATCCCAGTAGCATCCCAGTGCTGCTAATCAAATGCACTTGATTAATTGATTGCACCTCTCTAAAAGCAGACGTTTTTGTAGTTTGCTGGTCTGGAGCATTCAGGTCTGTGTTAACACAATGCCACAAAATTTCCAGGCGTTGATGTCCCAGCAAATTCACGCCCCTTTGGATCTGCAGTGCTCAGATCCAAGAGAGCCATCTCAGACTCTACAGGTCTTAGTTAACATGCTAAATGTTAAGTGTCATGAAAGTACAAATAGATAAAGACTTAACAGGTATGGCTTGTTTGGAAGGGTTGCTAGGAGAAAGCCTCTCCTCTCTAAAAAGAACACGCCAGCATGGCTTAGGTTTGCAAAGTTGCATCTGAACAAACCACAAGGCTCCTGGAACAATTTCCTTTGGACAGATGAGACCAAAGTGGAGATTTTTGGCCTTAATGTACAGCGCCATTATTGGCGAAAACCAAATACACCTCATACCAACTGTAAACAAGACGTTGCAAAGAAGGCTGGGCCAAAATTCCTCCACAATGATGTGAGATACTGATAAAAGCAGAAAATGTTATTACTGCTGAAGGTGGTTCTTCAAGCTACTGAATCATTAGGTGTATTTAGTTTTTCACAGGACTCCATAGAACATTGTGAAAACTTTCTTCTCACATGACTGTAAGTCTGCAATTTGTTGCTGCTGAGGTTGCATACAGTAAATTTGTCAGAGCTTTTTGCTACAATCAGCTGCCTGTAGTTGCTGAAAACTGGTCTGTGAGAATGACAGCCGAAAAAAGCTGCAAATTACTGAGCGCTCTGTAGAGGTACAACTAACCTATTGTTAATTTAAAAAAAAAATACTGCTTTAAGCTTTGGATTTAAATCTGCTGTATTAAGTAATTCCTGAGGACTTCCTGTTCTGTGAACCTGTGTACCAGGGTCAGATATCAGCAGTTGCCTTTGCTATTACCAGAGAAGACATAATTGTGAAGAACAAATAAATGGCAAAAAGTGTAAATAGTCAGCATGTCTGATGCATGAATTTATCATACAATAAGACATGTTACTAACTAATGCCCAGACATACGGCATCTCTCTGTGAACCCTAGACTTCCTCCAGCCCATTGACTCCAGGACGCCTTTACCAGAACCAAGCATGTTCTCAAAAACAAACAGAACAACCTGTACAGGAGTCCAGACCCAGACCTAAAGAGCCAGACACTGGGATTGCTTCTGACAGCTGTTTCCTGTTATGTAACTACACACAGCTGCTATTTCTAAGAGAGGGCATCTTGGTGTTGTAGACATTTCCAAGGGTCAAGAGGAAGAAAAATAATGCAGCTTTAATAGTGACCAACAATGGACCACCAAGGTTTACTTCTTTTGCGTGCAGTGTTCTGAATCAGAAGATATGTCAAGCATCTTCTCAACATACAGCTCTTTTTAATCAGGCTGTGGTTAATTGTAGCTATAATATGGAAACAAAATAACTTCTATATATTGTTGACAATATTCCCTGTAACTATTCCTCACAGCAGTTAAAGTCACAACATGCAGAATCACATCTCTCTCTCTTAGATTAAAATAGTATATTTTTAATGTGTAGTTGAGACAATTGATACATATTTTCATCAGTAGGGTTAAGGCACAACTGTAACGTCTCACATATATGACATTAAAGGCATCATATTGTATTTATGCATGGCTCTGTATTCTGGTACGGTTAGGCTTTACAGGAGTTTAGTATAATCTTCTGCTTATTCCTCTTTATCTTCTTATTAAAGGTAGCAGTAGAGTGGTATTAACTGTTGTAGAGTATCCACATAACTGTATACATAATGTATGCTCAGAGAGGCCAATACATCAGCGAAACTATTTTTAAAGTGACTAATGAAATCCTTAAAAATAATACAGAGAAAATATTATAGTGTCCTTAAGGCTTCAGATGCATTAGTCTTCTTGTCTACAATTTGCTCAAGAGAGTAGAAGATAAATGAGGGAGCAGTAATGTCTGGGAAAAAAGGCAGAATATTTGGCTGCTATTCTCTCTGTAAATATTGGTTCAGTTTGTTTGAGGTCCCTTCACAAAATAAACATTTTACATATTGAACAGATTATCATACTTATCCAACCTGGATACTTTATGATAGCATGTGAACATGTCTTTAACCTCTATGCATGGCCGACAAAGACGGACCACCCTTAGAAGGAGAGGAGTGGAAGTCACTTTATGTGGAACTTTGTGTCCTTTGAAATGCACCATTTGAGATTATCAGATGCAGCTCAGTGAGCATCACAATCTATCCTTCATTAAGGACTTCCCATTGACCTTTTCATGTATGTAGCTACCTGCTGCTTAAAAGAAAATATTCCTAAGAACCCTAATGTAATAATAACTGCAACAAACATTTGACAGCTTCATGCTGGCAAACTTTTTTCTATTTGCCCAAGTGTCTCGATTGATCTCAACAACAGAGCAAATGAGCAAATTCTTATAAAATCAAGTCTTGCATTGACAGCAGACAAAAGAAGATCATCTGAGTCAGACACCAACATGGAAATGCCACATTTCATAGGAGGAGTCCCACATTCAAAGCCAATGGAAAACTCAAGACATGTTGCAATAAATCACAAGAGGACATGTAAATCTCGCCTTACAGATGTTTGTGGAAAGATTAGAATGGCAAGGCGATAGGTCATAACTTAGTAGCAGACCTTGTAACAAGAGGCAGATTGTAGCAACTCTCACACAGCTCCCATGGGAGCTGGCAGTGTGTGTAAACTAAGCTGTTATGTTACCCATTGAGTTTTTAAAGTATTTGTTGTTTCTCAAACACCTATCCCAATGATCACTCGAATACAGGCTTTATACATTGATATTATAAACCTTGCAGCTTGGTCAGGTGTTGACCAGCTAGACAAGCCAGTCTGGCATGGAACAAAAAAGGCCTTAATCACATGCTGGAATGTCTCCATGGGTCATGGGTATTTATTGATGGCATCTGTTCTAGGTTAAAGGGCCACAGAAGGTACAAGTACATATGGAAGTCTCTTTTTGCAGTGGAGGTGCCTTTCCCTCAATCAGTGCGGATGTCCAGAGAGTTTGTCCCCCACATACCTACTCAAGTCTTTGTCCGTACACACGTAAACTGACAGCTATCCACTGAGATTTATCAGGACAAGATTTATGTTTTTAGCAGCCAGTTCTCGCTTCTTAGTAGCCATGCTCACTGCGGGCAGTGTTTTTCTTCCTGCACATTCTTATTAGTTTAGTTTATTACAGCAGCACGTCTGGTGAGGTCATTTATGGCCAACCATGGTGGTAAGACAAACTCATTTATAACGATGAGCCTTCAACACCTTGGATGAGCTCACTTGTACCTTCCTCTCCCTATCCCTTGTCACCCAGACACCAAGCTCCATAGGTAATGAAATCATCTGTTTGTCTGTATATTTGTGCAGTAATATGATGGACCAGGGATCACTGTTGTTGGTATTCAATTGCCGGCTTGGGGGACGTTTCACATGCTGCTGAATTTCTTCTTCCACAGTTATTAAACACTATTGAGATCATATGAGAGAGGCAGCAGGCTCGGACCATATGCTGCCAATGTAGTCATCAAAAAACAAGACTGGAAAATACTTTTTATTTTGAACTTCTGTATAACAAAGTTGGTCACATGTGCTTGCATCATTCTCTACAATTTGGTTTACTTTTTACTTTATTGTTTTACCTTCGAGCAACAGAGTCAGAAACAAGGCAAATAGACAATTAAAAGAAAACAAACAAACAAACAAAAAACAAAACCAGTGAAAAGATGCTTGACAGCATATTTTTTCAGGTTTTTGTTGCAGTATTTTTATTTAAAACTTCAGGCACTTTAGTATTATAGCAATTTGTCATTTGTGTGCAATTTATTTATTTTTCATTTCTTGTATTTAAAAGTAAAAAGCTGATCACACGTGTATTAGTAGAGGCTGAAAAGATGTTGAAAGACAATTAGCAGCTAAATGCCATGTGTTTGTACTAGCACAGGTTCCCCGCTGGTATTGAACTTATGACCCTGATCCCTGAGGGAGATGTTCAGACAAAGATAGAGGGCAGTAGAGAGATTTAGACATGCTTATGGATCCTGTGTGGTCTCCAGATATGCAATGTGCAGTCCAACACACACATTCAAGCCTTGGCTGAAACTTAACCTTGATTCATACCGAGTATCCATCTGGTAGAATACCCAGCAGTGTTGTACCCAACTCTCTGCAGTTCCCATTTCAGAAGAGAAAGCACACTGACAGAAAGAAGCACAAAGGAATAAAGATTAACATGCTACATAATTTGCCTATTTTGAAAAGGAAGTGCTTGCCTCAATCGATGTGTGCATATAAACACTTTCAAAATGAAAAATTACAGCAAAACAGTTAAGTGTAAAGACTGGATTTTTTTCCACATAAAATACAAGAATCTCTATGATTTTCATGTTAATTAATATTAGAAAGAGATTTGTTCAGATGAAAACAACTCACAGTTTTTGTCCCTCCATCTGTCATACATGTACAGTAGACCACTATTTTATATTCACTGTTTATATTCATTGCTTGTACTGAAAATACAATAATTCAGTAATTATATTTTTTGAAGATGAAACATTCCATCTGTAATTCCTTTACTGTCTAAATCACACAACACTTCATACATGTGTGATAGAAACAACTTTTTTTTAAATTAAGAGGAAGATATTATATTGCATTCTGTGTGTACATTTTGAAGGACACTGGAAAATTTGCTATTGTAAAAATGAAGATGATGAGTTTTTCCTCAGGAGGACTGCACAGCCATCACTGCTATCCTTTGGTCACAGAATGTAATGAGAGTCCCATCTGTGACAACAACTTCTCACAGTGCAGCATGGAGTGCAAGCGACAAAAAGGAAATGTTACTCATCATTTCATAAAGGCAGATCATACCCAGACTCTTAACAGATATTTATGTTTTATGAGAACCAGTCTTGCAATTTCACCAACAGAGTGAGAACCGGAGTTTCTTTTACCCACTCTGAATGAAGGCAGCTGAAGTGGATTAGGCTAAATGTCCTTGGAAAAAGGGGCTCACCACAAGAGTAAAGGAAAAAATTTACAGCACAACACTGACCGCTTGGTGTGTTCCAGCAAATATAAGTACTAAGTTTGTTCACTGCATCCAGCATTACAGAGTGAAAATGTTCATTATAGGGGTTTGCAGTTATGCTGTTCATGGTATATGCTATGCTGTATAAGTTAATTTTGACAGTATTGTAGTGTCCACACAGGCAAAACATAAACAGGGGATCAAGTAGATTGGTGCCGTTTACCTGAAAGCACTTTCATTGACTTTATTATATTCACACATGTAATAAAGTTATCTGCAAGTGACTTAGTATATTGCCACTTCTTACTCTTTCCAATTGCTGTTTTTTTTTCATTTTCAACATGTAAAGCTGGCCAATCCATGGTTAATCAGGATATGTATCTCAAGAATAATCCTTTGATTGAGTAGAGAAGATGATATCAGGTAAAGAGATCTGCTAGCAAGCCCCCTCAATCAGCTCTGGAGGGCAGCTGTTAGAATCAGACACTTTTCATCAGTTTCAGCCTGGTAACAGAGCAGTGGATGGAAATAGGTAAACTTTGTGCTTCTCCATGGAGACAGTTGCTAAAGTCAGTATTAATTTCTAGTTAAGTTCAATTTAGGCAGAAAAACTGCTTGATTAGATTTTTTAAAAAGAGGAAAATGTTAAGATACAGCCTTTCACAACATTAACTACATATTAGAAGCCAAACTTCTCCCATCTGCTTCATGCTTCTTTTCCATTATCTTCCTTATCACGTCGACAAGTCCTGCGATACTGACAGCACCAGCAGAGAACATGTGGCTATGGTCTTATGGTGTTTTTATCAGAAGTTAAGAGATTTCTACTGAAGTCTATCGGACTACCCTCCATGTTGAAAAATCATGCCAAGGGTACCCTGTGATGCAGTGGGTCCTGCCTGAGCTTTAGTGATAAGTTGGGAGTGAGACCCCCTCCACTGACATGTAACTTTACTTTTGTTTGCCTTTCAGCATGCAAAGCAAACTTGGATACCATTTCCATCTCTCTTTACCACCCATGTGGATGTCTCCAAGATTAGGATCCCTCCACTGCACACAGTCAATGTGCCCTCATGTAGGACAAACCATGCACAATCAGTTGGACCGCAGCCTATTGTGATTTGTCAAGATAGGAGAAAGCGCATTTTGGCAGTTTTTCACTGGCCAAGTAAAAGAATGATGCTGACGGTAATTACGATAAAATGCATGTTTGCTCTTGCATTGGTGGCATTTACCTGCTGCCGTTTTTAATTGGTATGTGAAACACAATGTTCTTTTTTGGACCACAGCACAGAATTGTTGATGGACCTTGAAAAGATTAGAAATTAAAAAGAGACTGTGTTGTAAAAGCTTCTTAGGAAGTGTGAAGGAATTTTAGAAAATCATCAGAAATCATCTAAAACTCATCCATCTCAACCAGTGGAAAATAAATGTATGAAGACATGCTGACATGTAGAAATTTACTCTAATTCTCATATTGGCTGGTGCTCCATTGCTCTAGCTACAGAGGAGGATCTTTGCTCCCATCTGGCTCACTGTGCAGGACTGAAGTTCAAGCCAGCTCAATTGGGTCACTGCAGAACTAAATCCACAACACAGTAACTGCTGAATAGATAATATTGGAGTGAAGACTTTAACTGAATTCTGGGGGCTGTCTCAGTTCAGCTGTGCAAGGATTTAAATTAAATTAGTAAAACTGTCAAAGCATTACATATTTTTAAACAATTTTGAGACTGGTTAAAATATCTAATACAATATTTAAAACAATCTTTACATTATTCATGATAAAAAAAAAGCAAATTTTTCTCAGTCTTTCATGGTTTTTTGCACTCTACCTGAGCGGTGCCATGCATGTAACGTTGATCCTCTAATCCCTTGGATCTAAAGGTAAACAGACAGATTCTTGGATATAAAGAAAGACACTCACAATATTTAGTTAAGAGATTTCAGGCTGGAGTAGGGTTACTTACCTGAGAACTGGGAATGGCTTTTGTGTGGCTGGACAGGTCAACAACATATCCATTTTCACTAGTGGATGGGAATGTGTTTGCTTAGGTCTATCTCTGGTCTCATGGAAGCAAAAGGTGTTTCATCCTGAATGAATAATCTATTGCTGATTGTATCTTCCACCACCATTTTACAAGCATCACTCTGAAAGAAAGCAATGTGATTTTTACTTTTTTTTCCAGTTAATAAAGTTTCTATTGCATTAAACCAAGGCGCATTCAACACACTAATTTTGTCCACCCACACTTAAAAATTAAGAAATTAAGTGTTGGGTTGAGGTGAGAAAACTATTCCTTACCTCTAGGGCAGGTCAGTACTTGTCACACCCAGTAAAGTGCTTCTCTCAGCCATGTCACAACTCTTGCTTCATCTTCTCTTTAATCAGCTATGCCATTCTTATAAACATAAATGAGAAACCTAATATTGCTATAATATTTGGTGAAATGAGAGGAAAAGCACTGAACAATGCTGACACAAAGAAGGCACGGTGATCTATGTACTGTATGTTTCATTTGGCTGGCTAAAAGTACAGTTCTTGCTTTTTCTTTAATCCTAGCCCTAAATTTATCCCTCTGATTTTAAACCATGCTTTGAGTGCTGAAATATCTCCACAACTACTGGGTAAATGGGCATGAAATTTGATACAGATACCCAGGGTCCCCAGAGGAGGAATCCTAGTGACCCTGGCGGATGTCTGACTTTTTCTCCAGAGCCACCAACAATTCTTGCAAAGATTTCTGTGAAACCGGGCACAGATATAATTAATATTTCGTGTCATACTAATTTCATGTCATCCCATACTTCAAGGAGCTTGGTGGTCAATATCCATCATTACATTTAAAAAAAAAAAAAAACCCAGTAACAGCTACAGAATGTTCCAAACATCAGTACAAGCAACAAATAAGACTAAATGGCTTGAGTTAAAATTGCCTGTAATCTCTGTCTCATACTCCAGTTTGTAACATATCAGAAAGTTTCAAATGTAAGCAAAAACACTGTATCCTTGCAATCTAATCTTTTAATGTTACTTGCTTCGCCATCAGGGTAAATATGCGCTCTTAAAATTATAGCAGCTTAAGGCAGATTTGCTGCTAAGATTAATTGCTGTGTTGACAGCATCAGCCATGATTACTATAATAAGTCCCAATTCATTACATCCTTTTTCAGTGTAGGTTGAGGCAGAAATTAGCAAACAGTATCCTGGGTGTTACAAAACACGGTATTATGGTTGACAGCTTGTCATAGTGATCCTTGACTAATTACAGTTCTCGTCTACCCTGAGGGACGAAGAAAGTACAGAGCAGTTTACTTGTGTTGTGCATTGCTTTGACATGACAGGATGAGTAACCCCACAACTATCAGTCAACTATGGCAGCAGACGCCCACTGACTGATGCCTTGACTTTTTTTCTTGTGTTTTTTTTTTCTACAAGAAAATGTCTCTGCTACTAGCTATCAAAGCCAAGAAACCTATAGAACATTATGAAGCTTAACTGGGCTCCAACAGCTATTAAACCTCATTTGCAGTATCAGCATAGTATTTTGCAAATTATACACAGTCTGCTCTGGATCTTGCACTGGATCTTGCAGGCGATAAGAACTCTCCCTGGAGATTGGGAAAATGGCTCAATTTGGGCCTTTCAGACGCACTCACAGGGAGCTGTGCTTGTGCCTCCATTCGCCAGGCTTGTCATCCTACCTTTTATTAGGCGCTTAGCTGTGCAGTATCTCCTCCTGAGATCAGAACTCACCAACAAAGAGTCAGCATTCACATCGCCAGATAGATCCTGGAGCTGGGAGGGGGTCTGGGGTATTCAGACTTGGAATTGTTGAGTTGGGCAAGAATGCCCAACCCCTTCTCATTCCCAGCCAAGTTTTATTTTGGTGTAGGTCTATTGCAAGAGCAATCTCAGAGTGTGTGGCATTATGGAGGACATCCAAATGGTTAAGATGGAATTCCCTGATTGTTATTGAGACCTGAACCCCACCGTTCCTGAAATGATCTCTATCAGCCAACACTCCTTGAAGCACATAGGTATTCATTAAAGATGGTTATCGTTGAGTCTGAGGTGAGAGCAGGGTTTTCCAGGGCAGTCAACAAGGCAAGATCATTGGGTACCATCTAAGATTAGCTCAACTCAACATTTTTCTATGCACTCCTTCACAATTAAGACAACTTCAAAGAGTCTCACAGGTATCCGTTTAGCTCCTTAGATGTTACAGCATGAAATGAAAGCGCTGAGGAGTTTGAACCCATAAAGAATACTCACAAGCATATAAAATTGCCTAGTGTCCCATAACAAATAAACATAAAATACCTTGCAGATGCAACAAAAGATCAAGGCGGCCTTGCTAGGAATTAGCCGTGCTTAGCTCCCTTTGGACTCAGTGTTGCATGAAGCTGCTATTATCTCTTTGAATGTCATATCTAGACCATATATTTTCCATTACTGAGTAGTCTGCCAATCTACCTATCTTGCAAGTGGAAATCTGGAATATGTGTTCATACAGCAGCCCAAACACCAGTGTGGTATAATTGGAGCTCCTTTTTTATGTTGGATATGTTCAGGGTTGAGTGATTGCATGTTTATGTTAGAAAGCAGGGTCATCTATTTTTCAGAAAAATAAAGAAACATTTTTAAAATCATTCAAAGTCAAGCTTATATCTCTTGTTTTAAACTTTAAAGACTGATTCACACTGTAATGTGCAACAACACTTCTTTTGCAGCAGCTTTCTGCTCTGTTTAATAACATAATCAATCTGCAAACACCTCTGATTCAAACAAAAAACACAAGTGTACGCGGTTGAGAGCAATTTGAAGGCAGGAGTCAGCAGTAGAGGGCTCCCTTTTCCCCCTTTCCCAACTTGATGCTGCAAAAGAGAGATCATACAAATCCTTAGATTTTCATTTACCAGGTTATTTTGTTTTGTTTACATTCAGAGTATATACATATATATTCAGAGTAATTTTATGGTTTATGACGAAATTTTCAACCTGAACACTATAAAAATGAATAACTAGAGTTATACCAGTTTATACAGCCTGTTTCTTTAAAGTCTAGATTTTCCTTTATTTACCCTACATATTCCCCTGATATTCTCCCAGCAAAGTAAAGCAGCAATTTGCGCTTTAACTTTGCATTTAAGAACTATTACTCAGAGCAAGTTATCTGTTTTGATTGAGTGGGATGTTTGCCAGACAGGAGTTCCCCTGCCATTAATCTTACTGTGGGTCTGAGTGACAGACTGGATTATCAACTAAAACTTTCAGCCACTTGAGACTGCTACCAATGTTTTCCTTTCAAGAAGAAGAAAGAGTGGGAAGCCATTCTTCTGTTAGAAAAGAACAGAGGCTGGTGTAACTTAAGCAATGTGGAAACCCTCAGCAGTCTGTAGCATTATCTGGACAAACTAATATTTACTCCATGGCAGTGCAAACACACTCATTTTCTCTGGCTTTATTTAACACTCTGGCATTGTTGATGGATTAACTCTAATGATGAAATCTAACCTATCTTCTCAGTTTGATCTAAAAAGCTTCACTTCTAAGAGTGCTGTGCATCGATCACTTGCAAGTGAAATTGCTAAGAAAAATGCACAGGGATCAAGATTCAAAACAAAACCCTGTTATTGGTTACTGGGTAGCTAATATCAAATAACTGTGATGACATATTTGCTTACAAATTACTGATCAGCTGCTACACCATCAATGTGCACATAATCAAGGACACAGTCTCCCACAAAGATGGAAGTAAAATCAACAACAGTCTGTTTCTTTTTTTCAGCTGTGTTCAGAAGGATTGGAGATTTGCAGCAGTCTGAACATGAAAAAAGGCAAATAATGACTTGGTTTGAAGTCTGACCACAGTGTGGTGAATCTCTGTTTGAGTCAGGTCTGCTTTAAATAAAAACTGATTTGCCTCTCCCCCTAAATTTAGTCTCCAAAATTACACAGTCTTCAGAGCATTGTTGGAATGCACGAAACTTAAAGGTCCTCTTTTCTCACCAGAGTGTAATGAGAAACTGCTTGCAAAGGACGTTGGTCATAAAGGCAAACACCTGCAATGATGACACTGAAGGAATCAATCTTCCTTTATCCCCCCTCATCAACACCAAACAGAGAAACTACATTCTCCTGACCTGTTAGCCTTATGTGATGAAAGCAAAGATGATGGCTTTGCTGTTAGAGCCAAAAGGACAGATGGATGTAAGAAGAAGTTAAGACCTGAATATCCAAAATTCAAGAATGATGCAAAGACATTGACTCAGATAACTTGTGTATTGTTTAAGTTCTGTTCACAGCTTTAGAAAATGTCTTCTTGTCAAATTAATGCAGCTGGATAAGTTAGCAGGGCATCATGAGTTAACTGTGTGTATAAATCCACTACTTTCTACGGCTAGCTAGCATGGTAGCTCAGTGATGAGCGCTGTCACCTCATGGCATTAAGGTTTTATGCTGGAACCCCTGCCAGGACCATGGAAAAGACCCAGGGCCTTTCTGTGGGAAGTTTAAGGGTGTATTCACTAGATGATCCCAGAGGTGCCCAGGCACAGATGAGTTGGACTTGGGCACTGCATGCGTGCTGTGTCATTGCTCTGCAAGAGCAAGCTGAGGTCAGTGTGAGTACAGGCCAGCAGGGGAGGGGGGGCAATCATGTTTGAGCATGGTACAAGATAACCACGACTTGTGAAGTACACCCTAAAGGTTTTCCCCGTACTTGACCTTGAACGAAGCACTTGCTCAGAGCTGGAGGTATCCCTGATGCTGCAGTGTGGCAGCTCACTTCTATGTATTTCTACTTAAAATGCAGAGAACAAATATTTTTATAAAAGAGCTTCTTCTTTGTTTCTAGAGATAATGCTCATTTTAGTCTTGCCTGAGCACTCAAAGATCACTGCTAGTCAATATTTGTTTTCAACTTCATCCTGTACTTGCAGAGATTTGTGAGTAATTCTGGGAATTCTCTTTTAATGATATTATGCAAAATAGATAATGGAATGCCCATTGTTTTATATTAAGAAAGAATATAATAATAATATATTGTTGAATTATTTGCCCATGCAGTCTTTCAGTCTTTGAAAAACCTCGCCCTATCTTTACTTCTAAAAGACTTAGCCTCTCTGGGATGCTCTGTTTGTATCCAGTGTGTTGCCAAGTTGGCTGTGAGATGTTCAACCATGCTTTTCTTTAGCATTACACAATGTTTTTCTTCTTTTGTTGGCCTTATCCTACCTTTTTTTTTTAGCTATGGAAAAGTGGCGCCTTTCAAAAGGTAACAAGGTAAAGAAATAAGTTAGACTTACTTTTCTCAAATAAAGTGTGTGTGTGTGTGCGCGCGCGTGTGTGTACCTGTGTGTGTGTGTGTGTGTGTGTGCGTGTGTGCATGCCTGATACTTTACTTCTTTAAACTTGAAGCTATTTGAATGATACTATCTGAGAAGTATAGAGGGAATCACAAGCCAGCACACTGGGAAGCACTGGTTTAATCCTTAACAATGTATTGCATTATATGGATGTAAAATATTTTTAATAAATTTGAAAATTAAATTAAACAAGTTTATAAAAATGCACTTTATTACCATATTTGAATAAGTACAAAAAACCGCTGTAACTTCTTTCCATTTGTATTCAGGACATAAAATCCACCTTGGAGGTTTGTGGAAGAAAGCCTCAACATAACATTATTTCTAAAATTATTTTTTAATCTATTTTAATTTTATTGAAATTGACATTATAATGTCAGTGGGAGATGGAAGTGGACTAATTCAACCTGCTGCACAGTGAGTGTAACTGAGCAGTACAGGGTTGCTTCACCTTGCTTTTCTTTGTGTTTTCATTGGGTCAGCCAGCCAGTGCAGCAGAAACAAACTTTTCTTCAGGGGAAATGTAAGCCTTCGTCGAAGAATTCCCCTATTTGCATTTGCAGGTGGACTGAAGATGGCATGATGCCGTATCCATACGGTGTCCTGTTTTTAATGGACAAAGACTCAGCATTCTTTGGCATGTAGCGACTCCTGAGTAGAACCTCGTCAAATTCACATGTGTGTTTATTTGTTTTTTCTTCCATGTGACAGGCAGACAGACAGCCTTGGATTTCAATTATGGAGTAGCATAGAACTTGTTAACTCAGTAACAGATAGCCTTAGTGTGCACAGAAACATCTTCATCATTCTTGAGCCACTCAGAGCAGGAAGAGAAGAAGCATTTCCTCAAACACTGACACTGAACCTGACACTTACCTTTTGTTTCGGCTAGCTATGCATAGAGCTGCTTTCATTGCCATTTCCCATAAAGAAGCTGATAACAGAAATACTTTTATGCATAATGAGATGCAACTGTGGGATCAACAAAACTATACAATCAAGTTGCACAGCATAAAGTACAATGTATAACATATCAAACAACTGTGAATTAACACCATGTGATGTATAAGAAAATATATTTTCTGATTCTATGGAATCATTTTGCAAAAAGAATTGTTTCTAATTTGACCACCTTTTACTTATACCATTACATGATTCTTTTTTTTTTCCAAAGCAGAAATTAATTTTATTCAATTTCCAAAGTAGAAATCTATGTTGAATGTTGCCTGTTCACTAAAGAGCCTACAAACATTGCGCTTGGATAAAATTCAATCAGCACAATTTTAACATAAAGAAGTACTTCAGCTCCATTCATCCCAGTTTGCCAACACCTACGAGCTTTCTTAACTAAGCTACTAAAAAGCTTCTCAACCAGGGAACAAAAAATGATTGTCTTTCTCATTAGGGTTTCACACCATGACAGAGAGAGTTTTGGAGCTGAAAGAAAGAGGGTTCACCAGACAATTGAATGTAGTTTAAGCATTTCTACAGAGGCCCACCTTGTTATTGTGGCTTGGAAGTGTGACTTGTGGTTGTCTCAGTCTACAATAGAGAGCGATGAATGAGAGGATAGCTAGTAGCCACCCACATAGGTTTGTATCATGTCCTCTGTGGAGTCTAATGTGTTTCATAAAAAACAGTTCAGACTTTTTTTTTTAGTTAGTTTTTTTTTCTTTTGCACAAGTGTTCAATGTATTCTTTAATACATTCTGTGGTATTTTCTGTATAGACATTATGGTCTTCATATGTAGGAGTCTCTATTCTCTCACACAATTTGATATTTAAATTGCATTAATTTCTGCCATAATTACATTTTGAAACTTCAAAATTGAGATGGCTTCTAATATGAGAAGATAAACACTACTTAAACACCATATACTACTTTATTTAATGAAATATTCTCCTGTGTCATGTATACCAAGCCAAAACAGAGATATTTTCTAAATTGCTTCTTCCTTTTGAATGCACACCATGTCATCTGGGTTATTTTGATATTGGTTTTGTGTCATTTGGTCTGGCTTGTGGAGCTGCTTGGCCTTACCGGTGGAGTGGCTTTATCAGAGCCTTCATTCAGTTTAAACCCATGTTTTCGCCATGCCAAATTAACAGCCACCCTTTGGGTCATTGCTGCGTGCAACTACTGAGATGGGAGAGGCGTATCTGAGTGAAAAGCACCAATAACAGCAACATACATGGTTCTCCACAACTGGTTGCACTCCGTGTTCTTCAAAGGGCCCTCTGTCTTTCGCTCTCTCTCTTATTGTGCACTGGTTTAGAGCGGCAGTTGACTGCATGACACAGAGTTTCCTGGGCCTCCCTGCTCACAAACACACCAAACCGAAATACTGGTTGTTTAAACCTAATGATACTGTCAATATGGGAAAGGTCAGACAGTTATGTATATGTTTTATTCCTTCCCGGATGTTTCTAAAGTCAATAGGTCATTGTAAATTTGCGTTGACATAGACATGTGCCTGTCTTGGTTATCAGCCAATAAGTTCCTTAAAATCTGACAACTGATAGGGGTTGGCAGCTCTTACTGGCGCCTTTGCTGCAAATGCTTTGGGAGTGGCAGTTGCTAGGCAAGGTCAAAAGTTTGATTAATGACACTTATTGCTGTTTACCTTTCACCTTTGGTTGCATTATCTCTTGAACTCACTACGTGATGAAAGCATTCATTTTCCTGCACATGCAGCATTCAACAGAACAACAGGTTCTGCATGATTCAGACCTGTACTCACAGATCAATGTATTCAACTTCCTGTTAGCTCATATGAATAACGAGGTGATCAGCAAGTGCTGTAGGACATATATGCATGATGACAAAGCAGGTCGGTAACAAACAAATCCCACAGTCACACAGATGAGCCATAAAATGAATGCAATAGCAAATTGCATTAAATAAGCTGCACGAGTGTTATTCATCCAATTAACGTAAGTCTATTTTATATTTTGGATATATTTTTACCCACAATCATGTTCAGAGATTTATGTTTTCACAACATATACTTATGTAATTTACACTTTAAAATAACCTAAAAATAACCAACATCTGATAATATCCAAATTAAAAATTAATTTCTCTTCCTACTTTGATTCTTCTCATCTCTACATGACTTGAAATGTGTGCAAACAAGCTAACATTTGACTTTGTGACCTCGAAAGTGAATAAGTGAACTGTAACCAGAATCCTGATCTTTATGGGGAACATGCACAGCTGCCATATTATGATAAATATAAAAGAGGAACTTTACATACCTAGACTATGTAGCTGCTCTAATGTGGTTGGAGAGATTTTTATTATGAGTATTGTATGTATGTAGTATGTTGCTTTCTATATTTTTCCCTGTGTCATCTTGTGTTGTCTTGATAATCATGTATTGACGAAAACTGTGATATTTAAAAATGTAATATTGGTCTCATCTAAATAATGCAATTATGACAATATAAGTAATTGTTTTTTGTATGCTTTTAGACGGTTATGGTTACAGACTCTGGCTCCTTCACAAATTTTTATTTTGAGTTTAATTAATTTGCCAGAAAGGACAACACACAAACAAAGATATAAATAGACGAATCTGACTGATAGTTAATCCTTTTTTCTTTATTCTCCTTAGATATTGCAATAATATTGGTGTAGTGATTTTTTATGGCCACGATAAGTGAAAATCTGATATTTTTACCTGCCTAGTGTCAGTAAATCTATTGAAAATTTTAAAACTGAAAATGAACTGATGATACTGATGTTGTATATGAAAAGTCAATGAATAAGACTGTCGCACTGGTTTGCACATTTCTTTTACTAGGAACATGCCCACTTTAATTTATTTTGATTCCTCATATACTACTGACATAACCACTAGGGCAAAAAGCATGTATTCATTTGCAGCTGAAAATAGACCCCATTCCTTTTTGGAGTAGCATTTGCTTAAAGACACAGTACAAGACAGTTTGAATTCATTTGAAAGACTTCTGGATTCAGTTGGAATGAATGGGCTTGAGAAAGAGAGCCATGGAGAGGGTCAGGAAGCCACAAAGTACTGAGACACAAAGTCAAAGACTGATGGCTTTAAGATTTTTTTTAAAAATTGAATTTTAAAGGCTAATACTGATATTGATTTAAAAAAAAAAAAAATTATGTAAAAAGCCATATTCTGTAAGAAGTCATTTGAATCACATACAACTTACAGTAAGAATGCTGCTTTTGGATCTTCTCTCCAAACACAATAACACCCATTCACTCGTTTTAAGGATCCAGCTGAGTTTCATGCAGGATTTTCTTCCTCAAACCAACAGACAGTACGGTGGTTTACCACTTGCATTTTTTGGGAGAAGAGTCATCATCTTATTATCACCTAATAAGAATTTGAGCCAAAAATTAACTATTTTATTTGGCGGTAGCATTTTGTATGTGTGTGGCACGGTATATGTTTCAGCACACTTTAAATAAGTCACAGATGGGAAATCTGGTAGAACATTAATTCTATAGTTTCCACAAATTAGAGAGGATTCTCTTCCTCTCATGACTGTCTTTCTCTTTGCCAAGATCTAGACTAAAATAGACACGCAAAACTGCTGACAAATTTCCATGAAGGTCTGTGTTATGACTTTCCACTAAAGGAGTGGATTTTTCTAACGACACTGATATTTACAGACAATACACACAAATTACGACAAATTACAAGCATTCTTTTAGTTTAAAAAATATGTCTGCTTTGGTGGCAGTGTTTTCAAAGAGTGCATTTTAATTGTGTTTGCAAACATAATTTCATGGTCTTTTTAGTCATCTGTATATAATAATCAAATCTGGGCTCTGCAATTCGATGTGATCCTGTGGTTATTCTCTTTATTGCTGTATTGCTGTATCCTCAAAGAAAAAAACAGCGGCGGAATCTCCTGAGAGAAAATGTGAAATGATACGTTTTCATTTAGAAAGCCAAATGTCATCATCATGTCTCTGTCCCTTTTACTTTTAGAGCATCTGGTTGATGTGGTGAGCTGGCAGAGCAAGTAAGAACATGGGAGGGAGACATTTATCATCCTCTAGACTACAGAGCTGTAACTCTGCCTGCTTGGAAATCCTGTGGACAGTCAGCGGAAAAAAAAAAAGTCAGTAGTGACTGCATTACATGAATGATACAAGAATTTTTACAGACCCACTGCTCTGGTCTTTACATTCTTGGTGATAAAAACATAAACACATTATTTTTAAATTAATCTAATAATAATATATGCAATATTTATAATTCTTGCAAATTTTATGAATGCTTCATGTCTTTTTGCATGTATAACTATAGCTCCCTTTTTGTTTTTCTAAATGTCTGATCTAATCTAATTCTGTCAAGAAATATTAACATTAGGGAGGCAGCTATGACCATTTTAATTCATGAGTGTTTCTCACATGCCTGTCAAAAAAATAACATTCTGCTTGTCAAAGGTGAGGATACGCACATGTTCCAGCATTGTACATGCTTGCATGTACCATGTTTCCATGGCAAGTGAATTCATTTGAAATTTCAGACATGACTAGAAGTGCTGACACCGGCCTCCTTTCTAAAACTGAGACTTTGCCAACTTGCCACTCTCTTTCTAAAAGGTTTCTCGTATATCTTTCTTTGCTTTTTTCCAAGACCTGCCATGTCGCCTGTCCTGAGATGCTCTCTTGTTGACTTTAACTCGTCCAAAGGCAGGGGAGTGAGTGAGTGAATGAATGAGTGAGTGAGTGACTGCTGGCGAGCCAGGGGTAGTTTTCCCCCTTAAAGCAACGAAGAAGACATAATGTAAAATGCCTCAAACCCAGCAACGTGTCAAATTCATAAACTGAACTTTGGTCTCTAAAGAACTTTCAGTCCCTCCTATACACATGGCAGACACTGATGGATTGTTACAGTTGAAGACAGGAGCGCCTGTTCTATCTCTTTAAGGAATCTCTGTCACCATTTCATTTCTGCTTGGATTATTAATAGTGCTTAATATCATATCCATTAGGCTCAAGAAGGCCAAGTTCCTATCCATCTCTCCAAGTATCTGTTTGAGCTTTTGGTATTTGAGAATCCTTTCAAGTTTAGTTTAAGAGGTAAGACTCTTAAGACCGACAAGCTCAGTGCCCAGAAGTATTAAAGTCTGGGCATCTGTACACTTTTGTGGTACTACTTGCATTTAAAGAGTATCATGTTACATGGCAAATGCATTTTATCAATTTAAAGAGAAGAATTCTAGTTTGTGAAAAAAAAATGCTTCTGCATATCATTTTACATTAGTTCTTGCAAAGTAGATCTAATGCAAATAGAAATTTCTGTACTCAGCTTTTGGATTGGTCTGACCCAAACCAATTTTGGCCATCTTCAGATAGCTGTAAAAAAGAATTTTTTATTCTGAAATGACACCATTACTTAAAAAAAATCTAATATCTACTTGAACGATGCCATAAATCTAGAAAAAAAATCTGGTTGACATTTAAGGATGAAAAAGGTCTGCCACATTGAGATGTTGCACTTATTTAAAAAATATTATGCTTTTTGTACTCTGTGTCAATAAGAAACAACATCTGAAACTAGCCCACCTGCTGCCCTTTGAGCACAGAGGGTCTGCTGAAGACGCAGTGGGGGGTATCACTTGCTGCCCTGATTGATGACCATAAGTCCCGCAGGAAGTAACCCCACCACCATGAAGGAGTGTTTTGCGAACCCCAAGTGGTATCCGGGAAAACATGAACGACTCCAGTCAGGGAGCGTGTGTACTCAAAGGCCATCTTAATGTTTGGATATACTGAGTCACTTGGGATTTTGCTGCAGAAGGGGAAAAGAATCAGCAGCTGCAAAATAGAGCTTATGACACCCAAATTCCAGCATGTTTACTAAAACCATCAACTAAAAGTCTTTAAAGTGCTTTTTATTAAAAAATCTTGTCTGTATAGCAGTATTGACATATTCATACTTTATGGATCATTGCCAGACATTTAATATTAAACTGCTTTCATAACAGCCAGTCAAACAGTGGCAGGTACAAATGCTATGTTTACATTTGATTTTGAGGACGGTGTGATTTAGAACATGTTTTTAAAGCCCACAATATGATCAAGCTGTATATGCTGTTCCCAGCTGTAAATCAACAAAACTACTATGGAAGTCCAGTTGGTTTTCAGTGAACAGCTGCATTTATCTAACAGTTATACCTTCAAGAACTTCTAATATTATAACAGAAAAAATATAATTAAAAAAAAAATCATAACTGCATATGAATAAGAAAAAAGTTTAGAATATTGATATTCATGATAAATATTGAACTTTCAGTCAAGGCACCTGTGAGCTAATGTGGCTGATTTTGCTCAATTTTATCACTATTTAGAGTAAACAGATACAATCAACAATCTCAGTATTTAACTCTCATCTCAGCTCAGTCAAAACATAGTCAAGTCGTTCTTGATCTGCCTGAGAAGTTAACAACTCTGAGCATTGGGAACTATAAAGCCACAGTTATTAATTTTTAAGGCAAACTGATGTCAAAAAGGGAAAAGGAACACATTTAGACTGAATGACAACTCATTCTAGCTGGATGTGCTGTTAAAAACCACAGAAATGCTCATTGTTACTCAGCCAAACTAAACTGGGTCTGTCACCAAAACAACTGTATTGCACACATTCCCCCTGACCACACATCCTGCATCAGTTACACTGGAAGTGATGCAGGTTTTACGCAGGAGTAAGAGAACAAATTCAAATTGTATTAATCGTTATTTTAACTGAATTTTATTTATTTATTTATTTTAAATTACAACTATGCATAAATCTAACATTTAAAGGGAATTTTGTTTTCATGTAGATGTATTGGTCGCCCAGAAAATAATTGGGGAAAAAACTGTAAAGTTTGAGCTTTGTAAGTAAATGTAAGCAAAAAATAAATATATAAAAAGGAACAAACCAACAAACAAAAATACCTTACTTCACTTTTACTAGTGAAATAAACACAAGTGCGAAAATGTTTATTTCTAACCTAAAGTACAGTTAGCCGTTTTCTATTGAGGGAAACCAGTACATTCATATACAACGGAAAATACCATGATAATAATGATATACTTCTATGTAATACCCTATTTCACATACCAGTGGGCTGGATTTGTTAAAAAAAAGCACCATAAATAGGGTCGATTGAGCACCAGACATAGAGGCCAAATATAGAAGTGAAATCATACATGACAAACATGGTCACAAAAATCTTCAGTGGCACAAAGTTAAGTCTATCAAGCTGTGAGAAGTATTTTCGTTAGGGCTGGTACAGCGCAATCGGGGCACAGGAATAAACAGTTTACAGAGAGAGCGGGCAGAGCCTATGGGCCTGAATTGGAAAATTCTCGTAATTTCTATGCGGGACAACAGATCCCAGAGGCGGCATGCGGGTGGATTGGACTGTCAGCTGCTCTCCTGTACACACCGTTTATTAACGTGTATGATCAGCCCTCAGATTTTTATCACGGCGGGTATCAATTACAGCCCAGATAGCATCAACCGAGGCGCCCAGCCAGTTGAGAACTCTTTGGAAGTGTAGGCAGGTTATGCCTGTGTAAACACAGCAATTACCTTTCCCGGTAAGTAGTAGTCTAATCATTATACCAATGTAAAGAGTATAATTCCAATCGAAAAATTTTCTCATAAAAGGCAGGCTAAAACTTAATCTCTTTTTCATTGATTCAAACAGGTTACAGGTCATTAAAAGCCTCACAAAAGGGAAAAGGCCGCTTTCACAGCCCAGATGAACCTTACTTTCTTTATTTCACCACCACTTGGAAAACGGACAACAGCAATATGTGGCAATATCTTAAAGGCCTGTACTATCACCAGTACAGTCAAAGTTAGAGTTTAGGGTTGTAATTAAATTTAGGTTAAATTTATGGTAATCAACAGCATAATGATCAAATAACTGGCACGAACTGGGGTGAACCAATCATGGCAGTGCCTCGGGCTGAGTTTAAAGAAAACTTTACTTTCGCTTCTCCATCTGTCTTTAAAATCATAGGCTCATCAACTACTCCCATAAATTAGGTCTGAACCAGTTTGGATGAACTACTCAATACACTTGGTGTCCTCTCATTGATTAAAAGTGAAATAATATAAGCTGTAACAACATATAGCATTTAAGAAAGGCTTTATTTTTGAATATTTACAATGAAATTATAAAAATATA
Source organism: Heterochromis multidens (assembly GCA_015108495.1). Taxonomy (NCBI): domain Eukaryota; kingdom Metazoa; phylum Chordata; class Actinopteri; order Cichliformes; family Cichlidae; genus Heterochromis; species Heterochromis multidens. The sequence continues at coordinate 17,786 of VUQS01028952.1, read as the reverse complement.
TAATTAAAGCTTTGGCAAATATTTTACATTTAAACAATTTATATCTTTTGTTCACATCGTTGAGTCACTGTAGAGTCGAGGTCATGGCCACAAATTAAGATAAGATAATATATGGCAGATTACAGACTAGCTCTGGTTTTAAAAATAAAACATCAATGACAGAGGAGACTTACAAAATGTTGTTTTTTTAATCCTGCAATCTCAATTGGAGAATATACTGTCTAAACATGAAGGATTTCAAATGAAAAATAAAGAAAACTATCAGCCAGTGAGGGGAAACACCGATACATCCATGCAAGCTTACATTCATATGGCCACCAAGACCGGTAAAAGCTATACTGCACTCATAATGCATGTGAACTGGTCCTTGTTTGACTGTCAGCTGCAAGCAAGCCATTAGTGTTCAGACTTACTGTGCAGTTGTTGAAATGAGTTCATTTAAATGGCTGTGGTGATTAAGGTGTTATAATTCCCGGTTATGATGATGAGGTAGGGAGACTAAGTCCGTGCACACTGTTCAAGTCTTCATGTTGCTGCTGCTGCGGCTTGCTCAGGGGACTGGGTGGTTTTCTGTCTCCTGCAAAACACAGAAAAAATATTAAGTGAGCATGCGCTTGCAAGTTCGCAACAAGTGATTATTTGCTTCCGGAGAATGCATCTAACGTGATAGTTTTACCTAAGTTTAAGATCGGCTTTTACTTTCTTCAAAGAATTTTAAGACATACAAAAGATACAATCTTTCCTTTAAAAAAATAAAAATAAAACATTACTAGGCTAAAATGGTCGACTTGGCTGGCCTGGCGCTGCCCAAGTCTGAAAGGTCAATATTTGATAATTGACATATAATTAGACTTTCTTTCGGATTGGGTATGTGTTTACATCCGTCATTGCTTAGGGTGTGTGCGTGAGAAGAAAAAGGGAGGGAGAGAACAGCATGGCCTTATGCGTGCACGAGCTGAACAAATTTTTAAAAAAGAAAAGAAAAAGAAAAAAATATAATAATAATAATAATAATATTAATAATAATAATACATTTAAGTGCCGCCTCCCTGTCCTGTACCTTCTCGGGCCTGGTGTTTAAAGGTCATCGGCGAGTGGATTTCTCCTGCATGCATGCTCATCCCGCTGCTTGGGTGGGACAGGGCCGGGCTCTGTGGCTGCCAGTGGTGGTGGCCCGGGGCCACGTATCCGCCCGCTGGCCCACTGTACACCCCGTACTGATTGGTTGGGGAGTAAGCACACGCCGGTACATAACTAGACAATGTCGAAGAAGGCTGTAGACAAGCAGATAAGAAGTGCGGAAAATGAGCACAAACACACAAAACTGACAGAACTTATAATTGTAGGCTATGTGACAGTGGCATGTGGCCTTCAGCAGTGGTTCTGAAATACGGTGTTTGGTGTTTGAGTGGTTTTGAATACATGAGTTTCACTATAATTTAATTCACCATGAATAAGCCAAATTAGAATATGTAAACACTACTAGATTTCCTCCGTCTACCATACCCTACAAAACTCAAAAGACTCGTTTACTCAATAAAATATCGCCTGAACGCTAAAATCCTATTCAGCAGAATTCTGTGGTCTTACATAATTCGATTGGAGGATCCCTTTTCACATCAAATTTTGCCACAGGCCTTTGTAGCAAGAGCATTTGGCACTAAACATGTTGGACTGTTTCCTTTACAGAAAATAAGTTAAAGCAAAGCACAGTGTGCACACGTGTCCAGTTTTGGTGTACAAAGGTTACAGGCTGTGGAGTGTTTCGATAGTTTTTTACCTGAGCATATTTTATGTCGGCGTCAATGGCTGACTTGTCAATCCCGTTGACTGTGTGAGCCGCTGGGAAAGCTGCTCTGTTGACACTACCCCACTCCTCCATTTTTGGTGGATATCCCTCTGTCCCAGCAATTGCTGATTTAGAAACAGTAACTTTATGTTAAATGTGTGTAAAAAACACCACCAACAAAAAAAAAAACAAAAAACAAAAAAAACTAAAATTACTGAAGTTTAAAAACAATGAAAAGAAAAAAGAAAGGAAAACTAAAGACAGCTACAGTGCAGTTCCATTAAACTTCATAATTATGAAAGTAGAAGACAGGTAAACAATTTGCGTACTAACTTTTCTTAAGTATTCAAGCATAATACATTTTCAATACCACAGCTCTTTAAAATAGTTTTCAAGATAGGGTAACTCAAATAAATATATTACTTAATATTATAATCATTAGAATTGCTCCTTCGCGAAACTGTAATATTGTGTAAAAAAAAGAAAAGAAAAAGAAGTCTAATCTTAAAATAAAACAGAAAAAAGCTGTTCAATTACGAGGCAAAAACAACAGAATATATAAAATATTTTTCTTCCATTTAATAATTTTATTATTAAATTTAATAATTTTATTGTTTAGACTCTATTATATAATAAAACCCTACATGTTGTTTTCACTTGTGTGCATAACAAAGAAAAATATTATCGCATTAGCAGGTTCTGAGGAATTTAATTAGGAAAACATATATTTAAATATGTATATATATTTATTTAGAATTCTACACATACTTTGACTAAATTAAGTTTGAACTTGCGGCACAGAAATGAACAGTACCAGTGCGACCTAATAACAAAGATGCAAATGAGTAAAACACCAGCAAGGCAGAGAAAAAATGTACTTGAATATTTAGGTTGGGTGTAGCAGGTGGACAAGATATTTGCAAATACATCATCCCATGAAAACCCCTATTGAGAAAGGCCTTACTACGTTCTGACTGAATGGTGAAATAGAGGCCTGTACAAATTTTAATGGGCACATTGTCCTGTCTGTTGCCATAGCTGCTTGTACGGAGAGGTATGGAAATTAATCATGCAGAATAACACAATAACCAGCTGTTCATTAGTTTATTAAGCTCGTATTTGAGACAAGTGAGCGATAAAGTATCACATGCTTTGAAGCCCGGGATTATAAAATTTTAAAATTTAGTTTTCCTCACCTGTGGGATCCATGAAAGCTCGTATTCCGAGGATGTTACTGACGGTGTGTGCAGAAGGCCAGGCCCTGGAAATGCTCACATGTCCAGCCGTCACTGGTACTCCAGGAGGGCTGCCCATTTTAGTGCTAGTGGGTGACATAGTGTTGGGGTAGGAATAAGGGTATATGTGGTTGTAGGGGAGCCCGGCCTGCGCGGAGGCTTGCTTGGTGCTTTCATACTGGTTAGGCTGGGAGAGATTTCCAATTTTATTGCGTAAAATCCTGCTGATCGAGCTAACCGACGGGACATTGTACTTGTCACAAACACCATCAGCCAAAAGTCTGTCCCGGATCTCCCAGGCAAAGATCCCGGGGTCGTTTTGTTTGTATTCCCTGATGTTTTTCACCACGTTCGGCGTCGTGACCCGGGGCTTGCTTCCACCGATGGCACCGGGTAGGATGGAGCCAGTCTCGTTGTACCTCGCTAAAATCTTGCTCACGCAGCCGTGGGAGACTCGGAGTTGCCTGCTTATATCACAGGGTCTAATCCCGAGCTGAGCCAGCTCCACTATTCTCAACCGTATGGCATTAGGTAGCGGTCGGCCATTGACGAACACACCGCCTAGTTGGTTCACCTCTCCATAGGTTTGCTCTGCAGGAAAAGAAAAGATAAGAGTTACATGTTGTCACTCCTTGAGGTGAGTACACTAATATAATCAAGGAAAAAATAATTGCATATTTTGTTAATTGCAATCCATTTGTTCTGACACATTTTTCATAAATCAATAAAAATACTAAGAGGCAAAGTTATTTTAAAGTGCTCACTCTGATGACCCTTTGATGCAGTCCATTTATAATTCACACCATAAATTGAGGTTATAAAGTTTTATGTGTCAGCCTACAGATATTAAGTCTGGTTGGTTTGCCTCTACTTTGCAACTATACAAAAATGTTTGGCTGGCATTACCCTCCAACAACCCTGCACACACAACAAAAACATTAAAAATGGCGAGCTTGAAGAATACAAACAAGTGAGCCCTTCAAAGAACGGTTTCCACTGGATAATTGGTTCTGTGGTTGACTTTACGATTTAAAGCTTTAAACAGGCAGTCATTCCTGCTCAGTAGTGCTGGAAAAATCCTCCAAGAAATAAATTTGTCGCCAAAAACCTTTTTCATTTGCACATTATCTGAACTTGGAGGAGAAAAAATGCTTAATTCTCTTTTTACACAGGCGTGTTGAGTTTGGATACGCTTCCATAAGCCCCATGTCACTGAAGCATGCAGACTGTAAGGGCTTACCCATTTGACTATATGTTTCGAGATGCTTGGAAATATAGGTGTCCCTTCAAATGGCTGAATGCGCCGAGCGAAGTCAGAGAAGAACGGGGAACGGGAGGAATGAGCCCCAGAAGAGAAAACGTAGATCTTTTAAAGTATCCTCCGAATGCAGCGTGCCCCTTTCTTTTTGGAAGCAAGTGCCTGCAAGGTACAATAGCACCAAAGTGATCTTCATCCGATAAATGCAAATTGGAGTTATCCCAGGGAGTCCGGAGCCTGCTGGAATTAATTTGAAGCGTCCTTCAAGTCAAGCTTCGCTGTTATACGCCGAGCCTCTGCTTTAGTTTCATTGGTCGTCCTGCGCTGGAAATGCTCTCAGCCAATACAAACCCCATCCGGTTTAGAGCTGCGCAGCCTCCTGAAAATTTTGCATAGGGGAAGTGGAGACAGGGAAACATATCATCCAGCGTTTCTGGTAAGGACTTGTGTTAAAGGAGATGTATTAACTGGGATGACAGAACAGGTTTAACCTTTCTGAACTCGTTGCAAACAATTTCATCTCTAAAATAAAGTTGAACCGCTTTTTAAAGCTTATATTAATATCGATAACGCACTTACTACCGTGCACCATAATTTGACATGCCCAGTCAATCATTTTAATAAATGAGTTTCACGTTCTTGAACGTTACAATGCAATCATATTCATTTAACTGGAATCGCATATAATTTGAATGTATGGATAGATGCAAGTTAATAAACCACGCAGGACTCCGTGAAGCATGTTTAAAACAGGGAATGTGTTCATTTAAATGACATCAAAACATCTTAAATTATTCTTCTAGAAGGTTGGAACCGACATGTTTACAATTTGTATAGTTTGTAGCTTTTTAAACAAAACAGATTTGTTTACTTGTGCCATTAAATGTTTTCATTTGTTCTGTATATTGAATCATAAATAGTCTGATTGAGGAACATGGATAATTTAAGGTATAATCCTTCAGAACCGTGCTATTTAGCCATCAGAGCAGGAGGAAACTTGCATACTACCAGTCCTAGTCTTTTTATAAGCCAGTGTTAGGGCATCAAACATGGGAAGGGCCTCATGTAATCGATACCTCTGTAGATCGCTGAGCTCCCAGACTATGGGATATCGACTGGATTCCACAGACATACATTATCACAGCATGTTCTCGGAGTTTCCTGTGCAAGTTTAGAAGGTATCGTTTATAAGCTCGCAAAATGTTACTTGTAAAACTTAACAGTCGACCCAATGGTAACAAGGTGCAGTGTCCCCCCCCACCAATCCTTCCACACAAGCACGCACGCACGGACGCACGCAACCAGCCCAACCCCTCTCCTCTCTGTCTCCTGACTACATCACCAAACCTGAAAGCAGGACACATGGAAAGCATCACGTTAGGTCAGAGGAATAAAGTCAGGGGGTTGGAGAAGATCGTCTTAAAGCTAGATACTTGCTATGGACACATTTTATTTTATTGTGGACTTTGAGTTTGTCTGGAGACTAAGCGGCTAAATATCACAAGTCCACATGCTGCATTTGCAGTTTACAGAGCGGTGATGCTGGACAAACATGAGGAAGGATCTGTTGTGTTCGTTGTTGAGTATAAATTATATTTTAATAACATTATTATTATTATTATTATTATTGTTATTATTATTATCTGTCGTTCTCCTCTATCGCCTGGCAGGACTCCCCTCATCTGGACAATGTAGGAATTGCATGGTTCCCTCAGCACACTGTCTCAGCCTACGTCTTTGACTTGGGCACTTTTTAAAAACCCGTTTCTGAATATTGCATGGAAACAAAAACATCAAAATAAGGTGTACTGATTAAAACCTTACATTTGCATTTTTAAAACCCTTTTCATTGATGAGTCAACTTTATTGCTTAAGACATTTACGCAGACAATATATCACTTATTGTGATTTTTTTCCTCTACTAAAGTTCGACAGCTTTTTAGTGTTTTGTGTCCTTAATTTGATATTGTCTTAATTGTATATGTAATACTGACTAATGACGAGTTTATTTTAAGAGCTGCAACAAACTTTGAATACTGGAACATGAATATATGCTATGTCGTATGCACAGCTTGCACTTTACTGCATTTGCTTTATCTAGCGTTTGTACATTTCTGTGTTATTTATTTATTTTTCTTAAAAGCCAGTCATGGATATTTTAATTCCTTAGCTTGCGAGCGTCTCGTTTCTGAAATTCAGATGGTTAAAATGAAACTAAATGTGGCAGCAATCTGATTTTCTGCCGTGCAAATCCAGGATAGGTCAGTTAGATAACTACTAGGTTAAGGTCGGTGGTCTGGCTGTATTATTGGAATCCACGGCATTTTACTAAATTATTTGAATTATTTGTAGCCTTTGTGTCAGGAAAGAACAAAGTTTTTTTTTTTTTTTTCATGGAAGTACGAATAAACCGCCGCTGGTACAGGTCCACATTTTGCATGCATGTCAGGTGTACGTTGAACCGTCTCTCTTTGTCATGTGTGACAAAACAAAAGCAAAATTGAACCACCCCCCGCTTTTCTCCCCCCCAGGAGACACACTGTATTCATGTGTATTCATAAAATACATGCCCATATAAACACTGAAGAATTAACACAAACAAATGCTGCTCAGTATCTAATATTTAATTTTAGATGTATTGATTACTTTATTTTTCTCTATACCACAAACTGATTTTTTTATTTCACGTATTTTGAGAAGCATCAGTTTGGCTGTGACTACTGTGACAGGTGCCTAGAGACAATGCTGTCTAAGCAAACCTAAATTTTCAGATACTTTTGGGGCTGTCATATAGCGCAAAGGTAGATAATGGGAATTAAATTTGAATGATGGAAGGAAAATTTAAGTTATTAAATTCTTGGCAAAAGCAGCTTTTAGTGGCTGCTTGTGTAACCGAGTGAAGGGTGTATTTACCCACACGCTTAATTTTCATTCTAGTTAATGCAATGCATACTACGAATTAGTCTGTGCAGCATTCATACTTCAAAAAAGAGCAGACTTTTACTTCGTCGAGGATTTCTTCCACAAAATTAATGGGAATAAAGAAAAAAAAAACGAGATGCGTGGATTATATATCACTGGTCAATCTTTAAATGTATTTAAAATCATAAACCTGTGATGCTGAAAAAAACTGTCCAGTTTCTTTTTATGCAACCTTATGTGATGACTTTGAAATGAGAAAACACTTAATTTCATTTAGGGCTGTGTTTCGTTACAATAGGTCACATTGTATCATTCTAAATGTTTTAAGTGTAGCTTATTTCTCTGAAAATAAAATATAATTAATATCTGATCACCTGCGAACATATATAAAATAAAATAATAATAATAAAAAAAGACAGAGGTCTCCAGAGTGTAGATTTTCACTCCAAATCGCTTTTAGATCAGACACAAGTTAACTCATCAAACTGACACCTGACACAAGCAAGGTGCAGCGACCCCGGTCGGTAAATATTGATGTTGGTTTTAAGTGGCATCAAAGGATTCACTTCCTCAGGTGTGCTTTGTCTTTAAAGTTTTAAGGTGAATTTAAAGTTCTATTTTTAATTGTCTTAAAGGGGCCTAAAAATGTTAGAGTATGGTTTGCGTGTGTGTGCGTTGGAATTTAATGATCTGTGAGACGCTGTTGTACTTTTTTACTCCTTTGTAAATGGAAAAAAACCGCTGAAATTAAAGCATACATGCATGCATTTTAGTGTGTATGCACAGGCATGCCTCTGTGTAGGTCTAATGCAACCAAGGCCTACCACTGGCTTCTTGGAATGAAAAAAAACAAAATGCAAACATATTTACATGATGAATGGCGTTTCCATTCATTCTAAAAAGTGTGCAACCTCCTCATCTCTCACCAGGTAGACACCATATCATGCCACCTATAGACACTACTGTCTTTCCCATTTCAACAAAATCTGTGGGCTATATTTTTTGACATGGTTTCAATTTTCTTTCCACAACTGAGTGAACCATAGTGTTTTATTGAAGAGCTTGTTTTTGTGTCTACGGTTTTGATTTGGTGTTTGTGAGTTTAGTGATCTCAGTGCTCAATATGGAAATTATTAGACAGGGTCCAGCCTGTTTGCTTTTAGTACACCAGGAACAGTATAAGACTACAACTTTAAAACAAAGTATCAGAGAAAGCCTTGAACAGCATTTCCAGAAAAAAAGTATTTGCTAATGAGGGTGCTTCTTTATATTTGTGCCTGTTGTTTGTTCTGATTTCATTAAAAAAGTCAACTCGATATTTGCATCTTTTTCAAAATATCACTTTTTGTGACTTAAAATGTGTTAAACCTAACCTTTCACAGTTTCTGTGAGAATAAGCCCTTTTTGCTTATTATAGGAAAGAGGGAGAAATCAATGTTTTTCTGTTGAAAGCCAACCAAGCCCAACCTGTAAAGAAACACACAGATTCCTTGGTAAAGTATCCCCCTCCTTTACAAAATAAGGTTTGTCCATTCCTATCTGATCTAGAGGCGGTGATGTGTAGTTTCTTTGTGCTCCTGCTGGTGAAGTTCTGCTAAAAGAAGGCTTGGAAGGCAGCAAGCTCAGTTCTTTTATAGAAGACCCACTCTGAGCTGCAGAAGACGCCTAATGAGCGTGTGCAGCAGTGCCATGTGAGACATGCCAGCTTTTACCAGGCTGGATAATTGCTTGTGACCTTCACTAAACACGTCTCAAGTGTCTGTGTATTCTGAATGTACTTCTAATTGTTACATTAAGAGAGGCATCTTAGGATTACACATTAATTGTGAGTGTTTTTGGAGGGAAGCCCAGGAAAGTCAAATGTTTTAATTCTGTTTACAATGGGGAGGTGCATTAGTAGGTTTATTTGATGCAGTTTATTTTTGTATTAAATGAGCTATGGATGCTGTCTCTGTTTGTAGTTTACACATCTCAGTATCTATAAAGACTACCCAAACTTTGCCATTTTCCTATGGAAAAAGCTCCTTCTGAAATAGGTGGGCTGAATTTGTTTTCATGTCAAAGCTTGTCCTCGGTAACTCATACCAACCCCTAACAACCATGCTGCATGTTGGGGACAAACTTGGTTTTCATTAAACTGGAAACATTAAGAAAGTGCAAAGGGCTTTTTTCTGTTGCTAATGAAACTGCTGAAACTATACAAAATAAATCCCTACAGACCTGAATGTTGCACTCATCTCTGATGTGGAATTATGTCCTGTGTTGCCATATTTTACATGCTGAGATTACCTGAGCTCTCAGTATGTACAAGTTTATTTGCAAAATCTTGAATGAAAATACTCTAAATTTCACCTTAGGTGACTATTTTTATTTTTTAATATTAACCACCACATAAGATCAGTAGCAGTCAGCAGAGCAGTGAGTCAGTATAGCACAAGACACAGAAAAAAAATTATACCTTGGTCTTCGTTACATTGGGACAGAGCTCAAGTTACTGGAGTTGTGCACAGCAAAGCATCCCTAATAACTCTCTTTTTTATGCTTCAGTTTATACTGTCCTATTAAGGGTGCAATTTAAATAAATTAAAATTGTTAAGCTAACAGAGATGATGTAGTATTACTATTTGATTTGTGTTTAGATTTGGTAACTTCACCTTGTTTTGGCTTGAAAGAAAGGAAAGATGATTCTTCATGGAAGGTGGCACTTAAACAAAAAGAAATACTGACAGTGTTTCTGAACAGTATCTTTAGATGCCACCGCGGCATTCATACGTAATGGAGAATTTATATTTGGGTAAGATTAAATTGTAAGCCTTCTACTTCCTTGTTGTAGCAGCTGCGTTTTCTGGTAGACTATAATTTGAATGCAGAATAGTAATCTCTCTGGATGTGAAAAGGTGCCTGTGCTCATTGTCATGTTTTTAAGTAAGATATAGCATATTACTTCTAAAAAGAAGCAGTAAGATGACAATCTGCTCTACAAAAGATAACTTTGCTTAGAAGTATATCCATGCTAAGCATCTGCTAACAAACTAATTATGATTCAAGATGTGACCAAACCTCTCTATCAGACATAACTTTAAATCACCATTGGTGATCAAGAGAAAGATCAAGAGGTCAAATTGTAATGTGTATCTTATGTAATGATAGTATATTACCTACTGTGTATACAATAAGTATTTTTAATACAGTACTGCATTTTATATTGCCTTGTTTTCTGTTTCTTTGGAAAGCTGAATGCTTTCCAAAGAAACAGAAAGAGGCAGAAATATTTGGTGTGAAATTATATTGTGCAGAGTCATTACAGGGGTTTTATCTGCTTCTTTATTATTTTTTCATATTGACAAAGCGGTAAGATCAAGACCACAGTCTTACTTCTTTGTTTCATCTCACACAGCTATATGATAATAAAGCAGAGTGAAAGCACAATGAAGTGTTCCCTCTGTGTGCATGAGCAAAATAGTGAGTGCTGAAGGAGTGAAACTCACGTGGGCGTGCAGATTGATACTGTTTTTATTTTAAGGCAAGCCAAAGCAGCACTCACTTATGCCCTCAGGGTCAAGAGGGTATAAATATTGTTGTTTTTTAGTGATTGGGTTGTTAAAAGAGACTAAAAAACCTGTAGAAACCAAGTTACATAAACTTTATAAAATAATGGCAAAAATCGTTTTAATGGGATTTGCTTTCTGACAGAGTTCCAGAAGTGCTCATTTGTTTTCTTACTACATCACTAACACTCACACTCACAGTCTATACTTTCTGTTCTGCCATAAAGCTTTTTTAAGTATTGTTTTATGCACCTTATACTCCCATGCATGGTTTTTGTTTGGAAGTGGGGCTTTGCTGGGCTGGATCTGTTGTCAATTAAGGAGGAACCTTAATTACTTTTGGAGCACTTCAGACTCCATCCATGGCTGCTGCTGATTCATGCCTGCCCTACTTGGAAATCAGCCCAGGAAGTCAAAAACACTGGGTCACATGTGGAAACTGACATTAACCTTGTATTTTCAATCCACAATACTGCTGTAATGTTTATGATTAGCTTTTAACCTTAGAAGTTTTTATTTTGCTCATTGTGTTCTCAGATGAAACCTTACTTTCTTCATTAAGCTATAATATTAAGATATCTGTAGTTATAACAGTGATAATTATCACTTCAAATGGCCCTCTTTTGAGCTGTAAATCCAGTCAATTGTTGGGATTGCAGCTGTGCCATAAATCTGTGCTTCTAAGTTTAAGAATTCCAGATCCATAATGGAAAATTCTGAAAAGGGACATCCAAGGTCTTCTATCGAATGCAGTGTGATGTTGTTTTCCGCCAAACCAGAAATCAAGGCCTTGGACAGGCCTTTTTTATGTCAGGGATAGGGGTACTGTATCATTTCTGACAGTTGCTTCTTTTAAGATTAATGGGCTTATGAGAACCGTGTGTCTTCTTCCAAAAGCCAAGCTCGATATCGGTCAATGTTACCAGCATAATCATATTGTCCTGACAAAGAAATCCCAAAGACAGATTGAATATTGGTGTCACAACACTGGAGAATCAGAATCAGAAGTGTATGGGAGCACACAGGATTGGGAGCTACTAGATTTTGCTTTGTAATTCTGGGACAAAACGTGAATAAACTAAGTTCATGAATTTACTAATACATGAACCATAAATGACACAGCTCTTCTTCCCCTTCAGAATAGTGTATAGATGTGCAGGGATCTTTCCTTGTACTCTATCAGTTCACTGACCTTACTGAACCACAGCCAGATGCTCATAAATACATTCCTTTATTTCTACCCTTGTGTGGATGCCAGTTGGGCTGGGAAGTGGGTTTGTTTTGGGTGTTCTCAGTATATTTCAGCCAGAGCATGCTTTCACGTTTCTAATAAGAGAGCTGTGCTGACTTCCTGAAATGCATATGTATTCCTACTTGTGGTCGTCTGTCATGGTGGTGATCTGTTGAAAGCTACCAAACCCGAATCCAGTGTCCGTATAATGAGGATTTGTTTGTCCCAGCACTTGTGGATTAATCAACTGGACGTCTCTCCTCCATGAATTGTGGTGCCATACTGCAGAAGTCTACATTCAGCAGTGTAAATGTGAAAACTGACTCCAGACTGGTTAAGTGAGGAGTTAATTCTGCATCAAACGATGTCAGAAAGTAAACCCACATGATTATTTTTGGTCACATCTGGACACATTGCTCTGAGAAAACGCATGTGTGGCTTTTAGTGTGCAGGAATCCCTTATGTCTCTATCCAGCTTTTCATATTTATAAAGAATAAGCAGTGGTTTTTAAAAGTTAATTATGTGACACTACCATGTTAATCATGCTGAAAAACAAAACAAAAAATTTAAAAATTAAAAAAAAATCAGGCTTACAGGTAAAGATCACTTCTACCTAAAAGGAGAGGGTGAACTTAGCTCACTCATGCTGGTGGTGAAATGTCTGACATGTTTGTACTGAGTAGGGACAGACAGGCCTGCAACCAAGCCTGGACTTGCTGGCCAAGAAAAAGCCCCTCATAGCTCCCCCATTTTCCTTAACATGCTCCTTCCTGAATGAATGTGGTGCCTAGCTTTGCCTATTTTGTCACTGCACGTACAATAATGAGCAAGTCTGCAAAATATGCACTTACAATACAGATAAACTAAAGTAGTACAAAGTATATATATCTATATCTATATCTATAGATATATATATATAAATGTGATGCTTTGTTTTTTGTACATAACATAATAAAATTTCTATTTCAATCCTATATTTGATTTAAAATATACTGTACTAGGCAATATATCAAATGCTGAAAGTAAGACATTTTACTGTTTTTGAAAAATATTTAAAAAAAAGTATGTACTCAATTTTAATTTGTTACTAACAGCATGCTTCATAAAATGACTAAAAAGTCATGCTATTCTAAAAAAAACCCCCCCAAACATCTGAGAACTAATTAATTTTGTAAAAAGACCACCTTAGGCTGAGTCTTTCTGAAGTAAAGCTGGGGAAGGGTTCACCAGTCTCTAAAAGGCTACATAGGCAACAAAAGGTTAAATAACTTAAGAATAATGTTAGCATACATTTTCCATACAATGTGAAATTCCAAAGTGGGGATTTCATCATCTGCAGCACATAATATTTCAGAAATTTTGAAGAAATCTCTGTATGCAAGGGACAAGGTCGAAAACCAACACTTGAGTGGCTGTGGCCTTCAGGTAGCACTGCTTCAAAAACAGACATAATTCTGTTACGGAAATTATTACACAGGCATAGGAACATTTCTGGAAACTAATGCCAGTGGATATATATATATATATATATATATATATATATATATATGGACTACAGGGACATTGATATAGACATAATGTATGACCAATCAAAATGTGAAATTTAGGAAGTCATTGACATTGTGTCCTCTAGTGACTTCACAGTGTAGTGGTTTACATATTTGTCTAACAAGTGAGAGATCCCTGGTTCAGTCCTGGAAGGAGACATAAATCTCTTGGGGGCTGTGTCAGGAAGGACATCTGGTGTAAAAATCCTCAAAATCAAATATTTGGAGCTAGCTGCTGTGGTAACCCCTCATAAATAAGAGAGCAGCTAAAAAGAAGCTTCCATTGACACCGTGTCCTCTGGGCAAAAGAGGAGATGGACTATCCGGCTTGTTACGAACACACTGTTCAAAAGCCAGCACCTATGATGGTATCGTAACATTGGATCGCATGGGTAACTTGCACATCTGTGAAGGTCCCATTAATGATGAACTATGTACATAAGATTTGGAGCACTATATTCTGTCATTCAGATAACATATTTTTACAGGCAAGGTTTTTCTTTTTTTCAGCAAGACAATGCCAAACCATATTCTGCACTTCTAAGAGAGAGTATATATGCAGATTGGTGCTAAACTGGCTTGCCTGACTACATACCTGACCTGTCAACCACTGTAAAAATTGGGTACTTTATGGAATGAAAAATACAACAAAGGAAGAATCAAACTGACATGTAACTGAAATTCTGTGTCTAGCAAAAATAAGAAAGCATTTTGCATATTTAAGTACTTGCTTCTCAGTTTTCAAACACAAAGTGTTGCAAAAAGAAGAAGTGATTCAGTAAAGGGGGGATGTTTCAGCATTAATTAAATGTGTTGAGCCCTGGCACCCTGTGCAAGATGTACCCCGCTTTTCAATGACAGTTGGCTCCAGCTCCCCTGCAATGGATGGATGGATGGACGGATGGATAGATGAAATGTGTTGGAAGAAAATCAAAATTTGTAAAATGAACATATATATATATATTTCCCCCAAAACGGTACAATTGCTCAAACTGAAGCAATTATGTAAAACCAGCAAGACAACCGAAAGGATAAACAGTGTGGTTGCACTACTAATTATTTGTGGTAACAGTTACAAGCAAGATCGTGATTTGTGTCAAATACTGTCGAGATTGGCTGTAATAATGATGGTATGTGTGGTGGAGCCCACATGTGATGATGTTATTTGTTGGAACAACTTTGAAAAAAGTAAAATGGAAAACCACGATTGCTCAATGTCAGTGTTGATGTAACCATATTTGAACTGTGTACACCCATATTCAGATAATTATGGGCTTGGTCAAAGGTCACATTGAGCTTCCTAGAAGACTCACGGTGTTACGAGATGTCAAGGAGAGCTTCATCCAGTCTAATTAGAGGACATTTAGCCTCTGCTGAAATTTGCTACATACGGAAATTATTCCTGCCATTATCGTGCAAACACTGTCATTCTGTTAATTCAATACACTAAAGGCAATTTGTTCAAGATGATGAATTAAGTTTCATGCTGTTTAGTGTTATTTTAAATGGTTTTGGTTATTGCAGTACATTTGTCAATGGAAATTCTGAAGGAGTGGAAACTTGTTGTCAACAACTGTGTTGATAAATCAAAGCGTCCCTCGTCTAATACTTGATACAATTATCTCAACTGAGAGTTTTTGTGGAGATTTTAAAGTGAGCCCATATGCTGGAGACCACAACCTGCTGCCACATCTCCAAAACATTCAACTCCATGCTCAAGTGCTTCCGCCTCTGAAAAAAGTCCCAGACCTCCTGTCCAAGACAGAGAAACAATTACAACATCAAATGAAAAATGCACAGCACACTTCCCAGATGAGAGGGTTGAGTCTTTCCCTGCCAGTGCAAAGTGTTACTGGCTGAAAGCCCTCTTTACTTAAATAGATGGCAAGGATTTCCCCATGACGCAGTGCACAGGATACTTAGCCAAAGACAAGAGGATAGAAGAAAGCTTAGGCATTGTTGTTCTTTGTCATTGTAATGATCAAGTGCATACATAGTCTATTTTTCGTGGCTGAAATATGGATACAAAAAATCCTGGGAATAATACTCTAGTTTCATTTTGTGTTATCACATTTTTTGCTTGTCATTTCACACTGTAGTCTCTACTGACTTATTTAGACTGATCTAACTGCAAACCTAACATGCTTACAACTGCCTAACCATCTCACCTTAATGGTGCAATATGTAGATGTATACACACACTTACTGGCCACTTTATTAGGTACGCCTGTTATAAACTGCCCATTAACACATATATCGAATTAGTCAATCACATATCAGCAACTCACTGTGCTTAGGCATGTAGACATAGTCAGGATGACCTGTTGAAGTTCAAACTGAGCATCACATTGGGGAAAAAAGGTGATTTAAATTACTTTGAATGTGGCATGGTTGTTGGTGCCAGACGGGCTGGACTTAGTATTTCAGAAACTGCTGATCTACTGGTATTTTCCCACACAACCATCTCTAGGGTTTACAAAGAATGGTCCGAAAAAGAGAAAATATCCAGTAAGCAGCAAATATATGGGCAAAAATGCCTTGTTGATGCCAGAGGTGAGAGGAGAATGGGCAAACTGCTTCAAGCTAACAGTAATTCAAATAACTACTTGTTACAACCAAGGTATGCAGAAGAGCAAATTGAAAGCACAACATGTTGAACCTTGAAGCAGATGGGCTACAGCAGCAGAAGTGTGCCATTCCTGTCATATAAGAACAGGAAACTGAGGCTACAATTCACACCAAAATTTGGCTCACCAAAATTAGACAACAGAAGACTGGAAAAACATTGGTTAGACCAACCAATGTTTTTCCAATCTTCTGATGAGTCTCGATTTCTGCTGTGACATTCGGATGGTAGGGTCAGAATTTGGCGTAAACAACATGAAAGCATGGATCCATCCTGCTTTGTGTCAATGGTTCAGACTGCTGCTGATGGTATAATGGTGTGGGGGATATTTTCCTGGCACACTTTGGGCCCCTTAGTATCAACTGAGAATCTTTTAAACACCACAGCCTACCTGACATGCTGACCATGTCCATCCCTTTATGATCAAAGGGTACCCATCTTCTGATGGCCGCTTCCAGCATATTACATGTACTCAGTTCCTTGAAACTTGAAACATTAGACAAATTTAGCTATTTTATTGTTTCTTTTATTGTTGTAATTTTAATATATTTGTCTGAAACAGGTCTCTCTTGCAAATGAGACAATGGGACTACCTGTATAAATAAAGGTTTAAAAAAATAAAAATCATGTTGGAAAGTGATGAAGCAAGTGCTGTCTCTTGTGTGTGTGTTTTTCTTAAAGTAATTATTCAAATGGGGTAAATAGTGAATTTGTTGGGAACCATTTTCTTTCATGGACTGATACACATTTGCTGTTCTAGTGTTCCCCAAGAGAGTTTGGATTGCACCAAATTACTGTCAGAAACTGATTTATACAATGAAAGAACAGGTTACACTGTGCAACAACAGAGCCCTGTGACACAGAAAGATATATCAGGGTACAGTACAGAGGCAGTATTGGCACTGGTTTCTTGTTCTTTTGTCTTTTTAGTGGATTTATTCATTATAAGCAAAATACATCACCTTATAGACCCACCCTTTAAAGAACCAGATGAACAAACACATGCAATGACTGACAAATCATTTAAGCTCTACATATGAAACAATAGCAAAAGGCAAAATATCAAATGCTGATATAAAACAAACACATGAATAAACATGATTCAGAAGCACAGTGGATGCCTGTGGGCTTAAGCTCATTTAAGATGGACATAGGCGAAGTGAAAAACTGTCCCGTGGTCTGAAAATTATGGACACAGGATCCAAAGGACATTTCTTTCAGTGAAGGCATTGCTTATTTGAGCAAAGCAATGTCAAATCACATACAGTGGGGCAAAAAAGTATTTAGTCAGCCACCAGTTGTGCAAGTTCTCCCACTTAAAAAGGTGAGAGAGGCCTGTAATTTTCATCATAGGTATACCTCAACTATGAGAGACAAAATGAGAAAAAAAAATCCAGAGAATCACATTGTCTGATTTTTAAAGAATTTATTTGCAAATTATGGTGGAAAATAAGTATTTGGTCAATAACAAAAGTTCATCTCAATACTTTGTTATATACCCTTTGTTGGCAATGACAGAGGTCAAACGTTTTCTGTAAGTCTTCACAAGGTTTTCACACACTGTTGCTGGTATTTTGGCCCATTCCTCCATGCAGATCTCCTCTAGAGCAGTGATGTTTTGGGGCTGTC
>VUQS01028948.1:0-14721 GCA_015108495.1 Heterochromis multidens | reverse complement strand
GATATTTAAAAGTAGAATGGGAGGCAGAGCCTTCAGCTTTCAGGCCCCTCTTCTGTGGAACCAGCTCCCAGTTTGGATTCAGGAGACAGACACCCTCTCTACTTTTAAGATTAGGCTTAAAACTTTCCTTTTTGATAAAGCTTATAGTTAGGGCTGGATCAGGTGACCCTGAATCCTCCCTTAGTTATGCTGCAATAGGCTTAGGCTGCTGGGGGTTTCCCATGATGCACTGAGTTTCTCTTTCTTTCACCTCTGTTCACTCACCATGTGTTTTTACACCTCTCTGCATTTAATGAGTTATTATTAATCTCTGGCTCTCCTCCACAGCATGTCTTGCTCCCCTCACCCCCAACCGGTCGGGGCAGATGGCTGCCCCTCCCTGAGCCTGGTTCTGCTGGAGGTTTCTTCCTGTTAAAAGGGAGTTTTTCCTTCCTGCTGTTGCCAAGTGCTTGCTCATAGGGGATCGTCTGATTGTTGGGGTTTTCTCTGTATTATTGTAGGGTCTTTACCTTACAATATAAAGCGTCTTGAGGCGACTGTTGTTGTGATTTGGTTCTTTATAAATAAAGCTGAATTGAACTTAATTCAATTAGAGTGTTTATTTCCACATGACTAACATGAAAAGTGGAAAGCAAAGCATTCCTGTTTCTCTCAGTGCTGGAAGTGGACCTCCAAAAATTAAATAATCAAAAAAGCAACTACAGAAATAATAAAATGAACCTGACTTTACTTGCCTATTTATTTGTCACAAAGAAATGAAGTATTTTTATATAAAGGATTTGTGGAGATCTACAGCACAGTCACATGCATGAAATGAAGCGCAGCTTTTTGAAGTGGATGGAGCAGGAGATTTTTATCAGTGGAAAGCGTTCCTCCTCTGCTCTGTTTCTCTCTCAGTTTAAACCAGTCATCTCCATGCATAATGACCCTCCACAGACAGTAGCAGTGGGTGGTGTAAAGCTGGTATTGTATGTGAGAGATCATCAGGTTGGAGATATTAGCATGGAAATACTGATGCCCTCCATTACAGCGTTCTCCTCGCAACTCTTTTGCATCTTCACGGGCTTCTGTATGCAGAGAAATGTGCTGTTGTTTACCGTCACCCAGCAGCATATCAGCAATTTTAAAGTAATAAGCAGGCACGGGGTGTGTTTCATAAATCCTCCATATCCAAAGTAGTGCTTTTATGAATCTTTAATGTGAGAGCCAGTGACCTCCGTCTTTACAGAGGAAAAAGCCACGCAGAAATAAAAGCTTTTTATCACGTTTAAGGAAGACGTTTGAAAGGCTTTGGTAAAAACCTGACATGAGGGGACTGCCGTCAGTCGGCTTTTAGGATCATTTTCTTTTTACAGATTTTACTCATGTTGAATTTGATTTTTTAAATACAAAACTGTGGGTTTGTTGGTCAGATTTGTCAGTTATTAAAAAGATGAAGGTTGGGATACGTATGGATGAACTGAGCAGCTGTAAAAGGCAGACAGATGTCAAAGTTTTATTTTATTTTATTCCCCTTACAGCACCTTTAACTTTACGTCAGTCACTGTAATGTTGTTTGGTGTGATGTAATTACAGGTTAGTTATAGAATAACAGATTTTATAGGAAAAGTTACTGCATGAATTTAAAGTTTAATGTTGGAAACAGCAGATTTGCTCTGGTTTACCTTCCCCTGCAGGCATGTAAGATGAGGATAGAAGTGTCTCATGAAAGAGTAAAAAATGCAAACATAATGCATAGTTTCAGGTTTGAATGTGACTGATTATAATGTAAAAGTGTGAATGTGGGATTTTTAAACTACATAGGTAAAGTGCCTGTTTTTTATCTGCTGTGATGTTAATGCTGAGATAATTCGTAGTTGTTAAGAAGTGTTTTTTTTAAACATCGTTAGGTTTCCCTGTGGATGACGGGTCTATGGCTTTATTCATGTTACTGAGAGCCTTTAAAACCCGACCCGGTTAGCACTGTGTGTCATAAATGAACAGATGAAGTTAGTATTTAATATTTCTTTGACTTCTTTGTTGTGGATATGTTATCACTGACTTTTCTTTGCTTTCATTTATCGGTGCTTTTTTTAAATGTTAGGTTTTCCCGAGGACAGACCCCTTTACAGTTTTCTGCAGCATTCTCAGTAAAAAAAGGTGGTAAATGGACTGGTTCTTACCTTTTGTACTGTACTTGAGCACTCAAAGCACTTTATACAACATGTCTCATTCACCCACATTCATACAAGCACTTTTCTCTGTGTAAGTGCTTTTAAACTAACATTCACACTCCAATCAAGAGCAACTCAGGGTTCAGTATTTTGCCCAAGGATACTTTGCCATGCAGACTGTAGCAGCCAGGGATTGAACCACCAACCTTCCAATTACTAGATGACCTGCTCAGTCTTCTGAATAGAGCAGTCCATCATCCCTATGACCCTCCATGAGGCCGCGCCCCCTGCAGTCGCCGCTCCCTTGCATCCGTCACACTCTTCATGAAGACGCTGAGGCTGCACTGTGTTTGCATGAAGCGGTCACTCCAAACACACTGGAAGGAAATCCAGGTAACAGACGTTCATGAATGAAATCAGGAATATGGTTCAAAGCAGCTCGGAGGAGGCAGGAGAAGTTCTTTGGTATGCTGAACCCTTAAATGTGATTTGCACACCTCATAATTCTTCCCTCCTGCAGCCACTCAGACAGAGAAATTAAATGAAGTCAAAGAAGAGTTCCTGTGTTTTTTAATGAGCCTGACTCTCATGCAGTTCTGATTATGAGCTGTGAATAATTTCAGGTTCAGGTTTTAGTCGGCTGGCGTTTCAGAGGGTCTCTTCTGATCTGCTGTCAGGTCTCCACATGTCTCTCATGTTAACTTTCTTAAATAAATCACATTTCCTTTGTTGTGTAACCTCTGTGTGCACGTTTTGGTGATAAATCGGTCACTCCAGTCCACACCGCTGCCACCTTCCACATGCAGGGTTAACATTCAAGATTTACAACATTCAATTACATAAAACCATAATACACTAAAAATACAAACTACAATAAATACACATATTAGAAAAATATAGTGTAAGAATGATGTTTTTTAAATAATTAAAATGACTCCAGGTCTGATTTACCTTTACCCAACCTTTGGCCTTTACTGGAAAAGATTTCATATCTGTTATCGATTTGACTTCAGTTGGAAGTGTGTTCCATAGATAACAAGCCTTTATGGAGAACAATTGTCCAAATTTAGATCTGCGATGTGGTATTTTACAGTTACCGTTCACCGTGCTCCGAGTAATACGATTACTGTCTTGTCTTTGAATCTATCTAGAAAGACAGTCTGGGGCCAGACTATTTATGCATGTGAAAACTAATTTAAGAAAATACAAATGATTGAAACTCTCAAAACTAAGTCAGTATTTTTTTAAATGCAGATTTGCACAGGACTAATATTATCAGAGGACCTCTGTGCTGGGTGAAATATGGAAGGTTGAATTTTTAGACATGGCAGAGTCACAGGGAGTTAATCTCACCGACGACCTCTGCTATCATTACACATCCCAGGAGGTTCGGAGGTCATCTTAGTCCTGTGCAAGAAAGTTGATTCAGCATCAATTTCCCACAGAAAATGTTGCGTCCAGACGAATCAACTTTCTGGGATTTCCTTACCTGTATGATCGAGCATGCATCAAGTCATAAGGGGTTACCGTTTCACAGGATGCAGTTTCTGAGCTAGCAGCAGACTGTAACGCTGTGTACGTCAAGTGTTTTCCAAAAATATATCACTTTAGGATCTCCATGTTCTAGAAAAATATTACACACGTGACAAGAAGATTTTCTGCTGACAGATGAAAGCATCAGAAGAAGGTGAAGATGATGATGTTTTTCTGTCACCCAGCCTCTCAGCCTTAATGTTATCTGGGAAGTTTTTCGGGCTCTCAATCAGCGCAGTCATAAAAATAATTTCAGAGCACAGGACGTCCGCAGTTAATGTTAATATCATGTAAATAAGGAGTTAATGTGCATTTGTGTGAGTGCTCATTTTGACTTCACACTTGGATGTGACTCGGGGCCATTTCGCCGCGGCCATCGGACGCCATACCGCCGATGCAGAGGAAGCAAAGTGGATTTGCAGTGATGGATGTGACAGGAGAGCACGGCGATCATTTTTTAGCAGAAAGAGGAGAAAATGTCTGCTCGCTATTTGGCTCGAGTTTAATGATTTAATTCTCAGAACATTTTAGAGCCCAACGGAGTGAAGTATTTTCTGTTTTTTTCATCGTTTTCTGACGTTTCAGTCAAAAACTTTAACCTGATGTAAACACACGTGCTCCTTCATACACCCACAGTCATCCAAACGCCTCTCTGAACGGGGGGACACACGCCTGACGTTTTGTGGGAGACATTCAGAGTTAACTCTCCACTCGGCAGTTAAATATCAGCATGAAAGGTAGAGCTACTCACTCGCCCAACCCTGAATCCCCTCTAGAGGAAAAAAAATCATCACTGATGGATATAATTTTAGAGGAAAAATGAGTCAAAGAGGCAGAGAGAGGATATAAAAGCAGATTATATTTAAGCAGTAATCAGGACAGTGAAGAGCTTGGGAGATTTTAATATGTTTAAATGTTCTTAATTGGGCTCAGAGTGGAGTGGGGCCCCCTGAAAGCATCCACCCAAAACAGTGCTCTAAAGGTAAAAGCAGATTGCCTTTTATTGAATTGTAATGAGAAGTGGGAAATTGGATGTTAATTCTGTCCCTGGAGTGAGAGCGCTCCCTGCGCTCGGCGCGAGGTGAAGCTGGAACGGGGTCGTGCCATTGAAGTTGTGTTGCATCTCCTTCGGTTATTTAAGGTGAGTTGGGGGGGGCGCGGCATGCACACTTAGTAGATTTCGTGCTCGGTGATATACGCACCAAATAACAGGTGCCAGTATTTGCACGTGTGTGCTGTCTATAGAGGCGCGACTCCGGTGTCACCTTATCAAGGCCTTGTAGGATTTAGAACCCAGAATATCTGCTCCAAGCACACTCCAAACACACTCTAAGCCGTGTTTCGCCGCAACTCCGGATATCATCGAGATTTCACACTGGGAAGGGAAATATTAGTGTGACAAACATATCTGCCAATGCAAACTCGCATTGGAAAAAAAAGGCATAGCGGCGACGCAGCTCAAAAGCAGCATTTCCATGCACCCTGTCCTTTTGAATTATAAAATCAGCTTGGCAAAAGAAGCGGCACCATAAAAATTCAGCTGTGGTTTTCTTTCAGCCAAAGCGCTTTTCTTTTGTAGGGAGGGGGGGAGAAAAAAGGAGGGAGAAAAGCCTAGGTCTTAGCTGAGAGAGCAAGAGTGTGGGGAAAAGCATGGGTCCATCTGGCAGGGGGAGAGGCAGCTTTGGGGAGATTGGGCCTGAGACACACTGCTACAGAAGGGTCCTTCTCTGCGACACCTGCAGAATACCTCAGAGCTTCGACCGCCTGCCTGCTCACATTGTTCTACACAAAGTACAGGCATATGCTGCCACCACCTCCGCTCGCCCTCGCCCAAACCTGGGAGCGCGGGATAGGCCGCTCAGATTACGTCGCGTGCATGTGCTGCACGTGCACGGAGACATGGCAGCGTCCTGTCAGCTGATATTAACGTGCAGAAATGTGTCGATACAGGAAAAGACAGGGTCTAATGGAAGAAAGCGACAGAGGGAGCAATGAGAGAAAAAGCAGCAAAGACAGAAAGAGAGAGACGTCTCTTTTATTTACCCTCATGCCTCAGTGCTTCTCGTTAAGAAGAGGGAGGACACGGGGGCCTTATCACCCAATTTGCTGCCCGCGTCTGTGTGTTTCTCAATTGATTTCTCTGACAAAGTCCGGAATCATTTTTCAACTCTCCTTCATCCCCTCCTTCTCCCTTTCCCTTCCCTGTCTGTCTCTTTCTTTATCTCTTCCTCTCTCTCATATATCAGGGTACACTCAGCCTCTCATCGATGTTTGAAAAGGGTGCTCGAGCCCCTCAGCTGTGCTGGTGCTTCACACCGCACAAAGCACATGAAGATGTCCGTGAGACGAGCACGCAGAGTACATAAAATATCCATCATATGTGTTAAATATAGACTATTTTGCAGATGTTTTATGAAAATGAGAATTAGGACATGCTTGAAGCACACTGATGATAAATCCTCTCTAAGCTTTAATTAGGAACGTTGTGAAAAAAAAGAGGAAAAAAAAAACAGCCAGTCTACCGGCACGTACAACTTTTAAAGTGTATTAAATGCTGCAATCATATTTAAAAACGTTATAATCTCTCTATATAATTAGAATTTTATGCGTAATTGAGAGTGCGAGTCACAGGTCAAGGTGAGTGTTAATTCTCGCACAAAACCTCATCTGCAACACAATGACAACACGAGCACAGTGAGATTAAGGAAAAGAGCTAAAAAATATAGTATATTATTAGGCTTAAGATGTTCCCCTGCAAAAACAGGACAGCTCACACCAAATCTTCTTAGAACTTGGTTTCCTTTTCAGGGCTTTATTCTCACATTCACCCCTCAGCTAATGACCCCAAACAGCCTTTATTTAAACAGCTCTCACAATATGACAGAAAAACACCTTCTGTGGAGCAGAAACAATAAAACTGCTCTTTATGAACACTATGGCACTATGCCCTTTATATATATTCTAGTTATTGGAACAAATGCTCCTGACTACAGAAGACAAGTTTAAGTGGTCTCAATCAGACATCAGGCATATTAACATTTTTATCAATATGCATTTTTTCGTTGCTCGTATCATTTCATTCCATAAAGGACCCCCTAACCCTGATCTCACCTCTGACCTTCAACAACATGAAGCAGGTTAAAAACGAGCAGGGGTGACTCCTCTGCTCTGATTGTATATAAGTCTATGAGAAAATGAGCCTCCTGCTCAGCTGATCTTGGCGCTAAGCGAACTCTTTAATGATGAGTTTAGGGGCTCAGTCACTAGTTTTAGGTCTGATTGAATAAAACATGATGTTCATTTTGGAAAGGATGGTCCCGTTAGAGTCACAGAGGAGCAGGAAGCAGGTTATTGTGCTGCTTCCTACTACCGTACGAGCATGCAGATTCACATCCACTCGCCATGTTTGGTAAATTAAAAACAAGATAGTAACATCCATGGCACTGAGCTCGAAGCTTCAAAACCAGACTTCACAAACCAGTGGGTGACATCACATGGGCTATATCCATCTTTTATTTACAGTCTGTGGCTGGCCAGTCAGTAAATGTGTTGCTGTTAAAATGTGTGACCATTTCTTTAAGCTCTAATATTCAGTGACAATTTTTATTGTGTGTCCTGTCTTCCTCCCCTCACCCCAGCCGGTCGCAGCAGAGCCTAGTTCTGCTGGAGGTTTCTTCCTGTTAAAAGAGAGTTTTTCCTTCCCACTGTCGCCAAGTGCTTGCTCATAGGGGGTCGTCTGATTGTTGGGTTTTCTCTGTATTATTGTAGGGTCTTTACCTTACAATATAAAGCACCTTGAGGCAACTGTTGTTGTGATTTGGTGCTATATAAATAAAATTTGATTTTTAAAAATTGTGCACCTCCTAAACTTGTATGTTAGTTTATAATAACAAATGAGCTGATGATCAGGGACTTCTCAGGAAAGTGACAGGTGGAAATTTTTTTCTTTTAAACCTCTGACATCGAGGCTCTGCTCTTCTCTTTGCTGTTGTGTTGCCATCGTACCAATATCGATTAAATTTGATTTCAAACTCCACAGACGAGTCGTCATTCCTGTTCTACTTTTTTCACAGTCAGTAGGAAGGGTCTGTGAGCTTAACCTTCACCCTCACGCTCACAGACACTGAAGCTGTAACACGAGGGAGTCTGCTGAGGGATTTAAAAGAAAAAAAAAATCTCACTTTGAGGAAAAATCATCT
Source organism: Heterochromis multidens (assembly GCA_015108495.1). Lineage (NCBI taxonomy): Eukaryota > Metazoa > Chordata > Actinopteri > Cichliformes > Cichlidae > Heterochromis > Heterochromis multidens. The sequence goes on along the minus strand of VUQS01028948.1, from coordinate 6,836 downwards.
GAGGGTGGTTTCAGTGTCAAACGAGTGGAAAAGAGGGGTCGAGAACCCCAAAACTGCAGTAACTCTGCAGCTGAAGCTATAATCAGACAGAGGAGATATTTCTGCTAAAAAGGACAAAACTCAAACTACAGTGCGGTATCTCAGCATCTTGGTATTTCTGTTGAGTATTGTTATTGTCGTCGAGGCTTCGTCCTGTGTGCTGGTTCAGATATGTTGGAGGAGTCAAAATTTACCTGACTGTAACTGCACAGTTAACCGTGATGTCCAACCAAGGATTTCAACACTCATTTTCCTTCATTTTAATGACAAAAATGTCAGTGTTACATATACTTAGATTGAAGTATATACTTTAATATATAGTACATGTAGATAGCTATCTAAGGGAAGCACAGCACAAGCCCTTTTAAAATATCCTTTTGTATATATTGCATGTGTGGAGTATTACAGTATATGATGTAGGGTTGTATGATAAAATAGCACCTGCTGGGCTAAACAGGACGAGGTCTGGCTATCAGGTGATCACTTGACAAGGGTCAAGCTGTCGGGCTGGTCTCATGAAGAGGCGAGAGGCTGCGGCTAACAAGGCCACTTATGGTGGCAGCAGCTTTATGTACAGCGAGCCATCAGAGGATCGTTGCTCATGTCGGCTCGAGTGTGAAATGATATGCATGGAGAGATAGCGAGAGGTAATCTTACCATTATCACAGGGTCATCTCAGGAAGGCATTGATCTGGAGGATTCTTGTTAACACAAGAAACTCTGACTTGTAATAACACTTGTGCTCGTTGATGCTTCTATTGTGTGACTAAGAGAAGCGTTCATGTTCAGGAAGCAGCAAAAATGTGAGCAGAAAGGCCTCGCCAGCGCCTGCTCTTCATCAGTCGGAGTGAAAGATGCATCGCCTTCCAGAATGATGGGATTTAGGTTTGAAATTTGACCGTTTCAAGTGTCAGATTATCGGCAGCAGCCCCTCAGAGCCACCGCTGACACTCTTCTGGCCTCTGTGTTGGGTTTCCACTGATACTGATGGCCCCTATTGATCTGAGGACAGCTCATCCCCCCCACACCGCCCCCCACCCCCCACATCATGCATGGCGAGATAAAGGCTCGCCAGGCACGAAAAGTTGCAAGCCAAAAGTTTGAGCTGAAGAAAAGAGAAGAAGAAAAGAGGAGAAATTGAGGAAGTTTAAGCTGTGGAGCCCTTCCCCTGAAGGCAAGCTGGCCTGCCATCTGTGCAGGCTCTCTAGCCATAGCCACCACCCCTGGAAGAGAGAGAGGAGAAGGCAGCAGGGTAGAGGCAGCCAGGGAAGGAAGGAGGGAGGGAGTGAAGGATGGAGGGAAAGAGGGAAAACAGACTGGGAACATGAGCGAGGAAGGACTGGGTGAGAAACTGAGGATGCAATAAACGGGCAAAGGAAAAAAAGAGGAAAAGAAGAGCTTCATAAGCTAAAGTACTATCACTCCTCACTGCCATGTCTGACATCAGCCTCTGAAGCAACCAGCTAACCCCGACCACTTCTGAAGACAGCCACATAACCTCTCCCTTTAGGGCGAGAAGAGAGAAGCCTCTGCAGCCCCGAGCATGAAAGGCAGCGCTCGACAAGAGACTCGAGCTTTGCTTTCCTGCCACTGACACCGAGTCCACTTTTTAACCAGAAAGGATCCCAGTTTTGTTGCCTTTTTTTTCTTTACTCCCCTTTCCTGGGAAAATCTGCCAGAGCTTATCCATCGAAGCCAACACATGAACTTTCAATCAGGGATTAGCCGGATTTTCCAATGTGGATCTTCTTTTGTGAATTTGGCCAGCATTGCCTGTGTCGTTGGCAAAGAGAACGTAAATAGAATATGATCCCTGGGCCAAGGGATTGCCTCGCTTATTTCAAAGAAAGACTTCAAAAACAGGGCCCACTTAGCCCGCTCCATGAGTGTGATGTTTCTGTGGTTTGAAGTGCGTCCTCCACAGCAGACCACCAAAAACGTCCAAGAAGCCGCGGACATATGTTGCTCTCAAGCATTTCGTCCACAGGGACAAAAGAAGTGAACGAAAAGGGACGACATGGAGGAAAAAACAACAACTGCTTCCAGCAGTGAGGGAGGGGGGAGCAGGGGGGCCGAAGTGTTGTTCTTTACTAGTGAGTATGACATCCTGCTATCAGCACAAACCCTCCCCTTCCACCCGCCCCTGTATCTCCATCTTTGCATCCTGCACTCCCCCCCCCCGTGCTGACGTCCAGTCTTCGCAGATCTAGATGCTAATCCTAGCTTACCGTGCTGGCGGCTCCGATAAGAGAGGCCCCGCCGTAGAACAACAGTGTGTGTGACTCCTGTAGACTCCAGTGCTCTATCAGACCACTCCATGTGGCCGCGGGCCACCGCCGAAGTTGGACCGAGGACGATGCGAGCGAAGGCTGACACACAGGAGCACACACGGGCATTCGCGCATGTACGGCCACGAAGAACGATATATAAACACACGCATGCACACGGCAGCTCTGAGCCGGGCAGACATAAAGAAAAACGCTCACATACAACAGCTACCCGAGAAGATTTAAACTTCCACATGGACAGAAGTTTTATCTTAAAAAGGAACAATAGGCAAATATGCCACCCAGCTGAGCTCTGTGTTTGTTCTTTAAATGTCAGAATGAAAATCCCCCCCTACTTTGAAGAAGATAGGGCTTTAATCAGCCAGCTAACGCTGTTGCATCCGTCATTCCCTGCTTGGCTCGGCCAGAGCAGCAGACTTAACAAACACTCGATGTTTACTCAACAGCAAGTAAAAAGATTATCTATAACTTCACTCCGTCTTTGCCTCGCTCTTCCTCGCTGTCCATCTGCCGGAGACGCTTCATCTCCTCATCTCACTGCGCCTCCTATTGTGAGGTCCTTCCCGTCAGGTACACAGCCTCCCACTGGGCTCAGGTGTGTGTGTGTGTTTGTCAGGGAGCTGATGTAAGGGGCTATAATCAGACAGGTTTGGCTTGCTGATTGCAGATATGCACATTCGGACACCTACTTTCCTTTTTTTAAAAACCCCAGAGGGAAGGCCGTGAATTTAGACGAGCAGTCATCCCATAAGGTCACACAAACAGGAAAAGAAACCAGCTCACAGAGCGACTGACAGCCAGCGCGGCGTTAAAGACACGCTCGTGGCTCTGGGGCATCCTCCCTCACCTCTTCCTGTCCCGCTTCCCGGCGTGGAGATCCTTGTCGAACATGAAAATCTCTTCTTTTGTTTGCATGTGAGAGTCGTTTGTTTCACAATTTCTCCATGGTGGTGTGTGGCGGAGCTGTGTGTGTGTGTGTGTGTGTGTGTGTGTGTGTGTGTGTGTGCAGCCAGGAGCTTATCAATCAAGTGCAAATCAATCAATTTTAAGCTGAACACTTGGTTTAAGTTTAAGTTAAGTTAGGTTAGGATAAGTCAACACAATGTCCTCTGAGGTGATGGAAAGATACTCTGTGTGTGTGTGTGTGTGCCCACCTATCTCTCCCTAGAGGAGAACCCCCTCCCCTGGCGGCTACGGCGGGTAGGGAGGGGGGGATTAGGTGCCATGGCTGAAAACCACACTAAATTGAGCCCTCAATGTTTATTTTTACACTTTGCATTGTAAATTAAAAAAGATGAAGAAGAAGAAAGGAAGGAACTGGAGGTATTGTCACAGCTACATCTTTTTTTTCTTATTTGTTTCCCTGCAAATGAGATTGTTCTCCTTGACTAAGAAAGCAAATGTTCCAGCCCAGGGCGCAGAGGAAGACGATGCATAAGAAATCTGCACAATATGTGTAAAACTGCCAGTGTGTGTGTGTGTGTGATGGAAATTTTCAAATGCACTTGATCTTTTATTTGGTGCCAGTTATCACATGTTATAAGCTTTATTCTAAATGGATTAAGAGCAAACTGTAATCATGATCATCTCCACATAACGTGAAAACACAGTGTGAGATTCTATGGGCCAAAACATTTCTGAATTCTTGTTTTCTACCTTTAAAAATGTATTTATTTGTTACAAATACAGGAATATAGTGCCTCCACGGTGTAGTGGTTCACAGTCGCCTAACACGTCAAAGATCCCCAGTTTGAGACTGGAAGGAGACACGAACCCGACCTGAGGAGTTTCTGTAGTCTACTCCTAGTCCCAGGACCGGATAAATGGGAAGGCTGCACCAGGAAAGGCATCCTAATACAGGAATATGGACTCAGATGGGCTCTTTGGGGGTTATTTATATAGCACCAATTCACAACAACGGTCACCTCAAGGGGCTTTATATTGTAAGGTAAAAACCCTGCAATAATACAAAGAACCCCCTGTGAGCAAGCACTTGGTGACAGTGGGAAGGAAAAACTCCCTTTTAACAGGAAGAAACCTCCGGCAGAACCAGGCTCAGGGAGGGGCAGCCATCCGCTGTTTATCTACCAGCTAACTTCCAACAGCAACCCCTGAGCAGGCAAACACAATATTATACAACGCATAAAACAAAATATATACTGTATCAAAGGTACACGTGCAGAGTGATATGATCAAATATGCATACACAACCTAAAACCCCTCCAGCCCCACTCCCACACTCACAAACACATAAACACTGTAAAGCCTTCATATCTGCACCGCTCTTCCAATAACCACTCAGACACAGTATAAACATCAGGGTGATAAAAGAACTATAACTATACTAAAGCTGTAGTACTTTTATTCTGAAGTCTCCTGATGCGGCTTGCTTCATGAAATCTCTGAGTCTGAAAGCAGGACGTGGTCAGACGGAGGTTATTGCAGGTCTGAAAGCGTTTTGACTCGACAGTAAAAATTTTAAAAGAGAAGATTGGAGATTATTTCCTTTGTGGAGCTTCAGCCAATCAGAGATTTGTTCTGTACTTTGACAGAACTTCATGGTTAACTTGTCCACACTGTGTGTTCAGTCTTCAGGAAGGATGTGGAGTTTTCAAATAAACCATTTGTGTGTGTCTGTGGTCCACCAACACCTGCAGCTAGCCAGGCTAACCTTTCCTCAGGAAGACTGATTATTGGTGTACTTTCAAAAGTAAAATCTTAAAATCAGCTATAAACATAATGGGCAGCCAGTGTAAAGTCATTAAAACTGGTTTTGTCGCTCACCGGTGGATTTCTGGTGGTTCTCGGTCTGCCTCCGTCTTCCTCACAGACCTGCCTCGTGTGAATAAGCAGGTGTAGTTACTGTTGTCACTTCCAGGACGAGCTTTCTAAATCTGAGTGAACTAAGCTAAGTGCTAGGGCTGCAGATGTTGTGCCTGACCGTGTGACCTGAGCTGGATTAGAAATGCTGTGTTTGTGTATTTCATTATTTTCTGTGTTTATGTAGTGTATGTGTATCATTGTGTGTTGTTCTGCTGTTCAGGTGTTACATTTCCTGCTTTAATCCACAGTACGTTTGTGCTTTAATGACAGTGACAGGTGAAGGTGGGCACAAAGCTGTCACAAATGAGCTCAGATGAACCTTCACTGCGTCTTTTATGTTATCGAGCATTAAGATGACTTAGAAATGTTAGGTCGACTTTAACAAATATACTGTATACTTTACTTTTTTATAGCTTTGAAATTAAGCTGCACTTTACTCAAAATGTGTGGTCGACTATTTTTCTGTTAGGGAATGAAATGGTAATAGTCAATAGTGCAATAGTCCAAAAGACTATGACTAAGATATCTATTCCACTGCCTACCTATGCCATTGTTAAAGCTTCTATCATCAAGATTATTATCTATATATTTATTGTTTTTATTTATTCTTTTTTATTGCTCTTTTATTGTAATGGTTTGACTGTTTATGTTTGTTTGTATGCACCTAGTACAGCGGTGCTTCCAACTTCGTTGCATGCTTGTGCTTACAATGACAATAAAGCTTATCTTATCTTATAATAATGTCTACTGATTGGTTAACAGTTGTTTTTCTTGAACAGTTATTATGAAGCTGAAATAGATGCTCTATAATATTTGCTTTCACAGCATAAAGGTGGGATTTTTCTGATGTAAAGCACATGATGGTGAACATGGTTTGTGTCCTTCACTCACCGATCAGTTTGGTTTCCACTTGAACTTTTGGCACCCGACCTATAATCTATATTATCAGCTGTGAGATCATACAGAATACTGGACGTTAATTAACTACAAATGATTATCATTTATTGGCTATTTATCAGTTACTAATAACACTAATAATTTCTTTGAGCATAAAGGCAAAAAACAGACCAACAGTAGGGTCGTCAGAAAGAGTCGATAGATATTAATCAATACCAAAATTAATATCAAATTAAGATACTCAATTGCAACAATATCAATACCAACAGAGCTGTCTTTGCCTCCTCCAGCTGACACACACACACACACACACACACACACAGACACTAACACACACACACACACACACACACACACACACACACACACACACACACACACACACACACAGACACACACACACAGACACACACACAGACACTAACACACACACACAAACACACACACACACACACACACACACACACACACACACACACACACACACACACAGACACACACACACACAGACACTAACACACACACACAGACACACACACACACACAGACACTAACACAGACACACACACACACACACACACACACACACACACACCCAGCAGACACACACACACACACACACACACACACAGACACTAACACACACACACACACAGAGACACACACACACACAGACACACACACACACAGACACACACACAGACACACACACACACACACACACACACACACACACACACACACACACACACACACAGACAACACACACACACACAGACACACACACAC
>VUQS01028946.1:9855-23142 GCA_015108495.1 Heterochromis multidens | reverse complement strand
GCCATCCTGAACAACTCTGATCACCCACTTTATAACATCTTTATGGAACAAAAAACCATCAGTACTGGAAGACTCCTCTCTCTCCGTTGTAAAACGGAGAGATACAGAAAATCATTCGCACCCACAGCCATCAGGCTTTACAATTCTCATATAAATAGCAGATGAGCTGTCAGACATATGAATTTCCCTCTGGGATCAATAAAGTTATTCGTATTCGTATTCGTATTCGTATTCGTATTCGTAACTCGAACGCTAACCCTGTTTTAGAGACAACCAAAAGACACTTTTTTTGGCCCTTGATTGCCAAGATTTGAGAGAACAATTTATAAAAAGAACAAAAATTACGGGCAGCGCGGTGGTTAGCACTGTTGCCTCACAGCAAGAAGGTCCTGGGTTTGACTCCACCATCTGGCCGGGGCCTTTCTGTGTGGAGTTTGCATGTTCTCCCCTTGTTTGCGTGGGTTCTCTCTGGGTTCCGGCTGCAGTTAGAGGGGTTAGGTTAACTGGTGATTCTAAATTGCCCATAGATGTGAATGTGAGATGTGAATGTGAGAGTGAATGGTTGTCTGTCTCTCTGTGTTAGCCCTGCAGCAGACTGGCGACCTGTCCAGGGTGTACCCTGCCTCTCTCCCTATGGCAGCTGGGATAGGCTTCAGCCCCCCCGCAACCTTGAATTGGATAAGCGGAAGAGAATGGATGGATGGATGGATGGATGGATGGATGGATGGGACAAAAATTACATATTCTGATAGCACAGGGATCTGGTTCGGGTTTGGGTTATGACCAACAATGGCTTAGACCTCAGAGGGTAAATCAAGTTAAGTTTGTTAGTTGGATTAAACTAAGGTATAAACCCAACTAACTTGCTTGGCTGGGTGCAGTGACTTTCCAAAATATGATTGATTGGAATGGCATATGAGAGTGGTATCGATCTTCTCATCTAAGGCTGCCCATTGCACAATGTTACTACTTTTCCTGACGTACTAGCCCTACTCTGCCATTTTTGAAGAAAGTTATGCAGATCAAAATATAATAGGTACTATACTCCACCTTTTCACCAAGCTTGCAGAGGCCCTGTAGAAGTCTAAAGACTTTTACTATCAAATATTTTTATAATTGAAAGGTGGCTCTGAAAAGTTTACAGCTTCCTCCATGAAGGATTTCAGGTGAAAGTAGCTAGGTCAGCAATAGCTATTACAATGGAAACTACTAAGGCCAAATAATCAAGTTACATTGATATGATGAATGTGAGCTTAAAGTGACTGATAAAAATTTTGCATTACCAGTGAGGAATTTCAGGCATTTTTATCCACTATTTTCAGGGGCTCAAATGTAGTTGGATAATTCACTTAACATCTGGTGGATGATCAAAGCATCCTTTCCATAATGAAGAAAAAAATACTAACGTCGCGTACACACTGGAAGCGATTTGTGGCGACCAAAGACTATAGAAAGGGAATGATATTTGGTGACTTCAGGCGACTATGGGCGAAATAACTGCTGGCGACGCAAAGTGGGCGGGACCCGAGATAAACTTTCAGGTGAGAGACTGAAGAGACTACCAATGAGAGTAAAGAGGGGTCACCTAGGCAACCGGAGCCTGGAATGTCCGCAAGCGACCAAAGCAATGGCAACTTTAAAGCGATGTGCGGCGAGCGAATTGCTTCCACTGTGTACGCAGCTTAACTGCATGCCCATTAAGACCATACAAAATGACACATAATGCTGGATTTTCTCAGAACCTATTTCCCTGAAGGTTGCCTGTAGGAACTGAAGACATGGCTAATGCCTTGGGGCACACTATACAGTACAGGGACAGGGTAGAGAGGGCTCGTTTATAAAACAGTGGGGATTAATAATGAATGCATAAAAACCAAGTGGTTCATGTAGGAGGGTACTGCAGTGCTCTTGACACTGGAGGTTGATGCTGAAGCACCAGCAGACTTAGAGGGGGAAACTGCAGCTGGCAATATTTCTCTGAAAGAAAACAATATTGATATTCAGTCTTTGCAACTCAACCTCACCTTTTTTTTTCTTTACACCCACCCTCCTTTCTTTCTTTCTTCTCACCCCTTCATACCTCACTTCCTCCCCTCTTCCCACTGCTTTTGTCAAACTCGTTGTAAAACTGTCAGCGAGCAGCGTTTTGGGAAGCAGCAATTAGAAGGGAGCAGAGACTCTTCAAGGGAGGGGGCACACGCAGGCGTCTTGAGTATTTTCCAGCAGGAGCGACCTCAAAAATTGTCTTCATCATTTTGGATAATGCGTTCTTAGAACAGAAATAACTAGCTGGAGCTCTATGTTCTACCCATTGGATTTCCATAAAACTCCACCACTGAAGCATGATGACTGGTGCCTGGGTTTATTTTGCCTTTTCACAGGAAGTCGCAGTTGTCTTCTCTTCTGTTTCAGCACATACAGTACTGCTACATGCAAATGTCCCTTTATGCACGTTCACATTTCTGCAACCAAGCATATGTGAGACTGACCTGGTCTCCATATAGGAACACAACTCTCCTCCCACACTGTGTCTCGGTGATGTAACATTAACCATCAGTCTGCCTTATGTCCTACCACTTCATCCAGGATTCATATAGGAGCTGGGCAGCGAGCATGACTGTGCATTTGACACAAAGCACATCCTGTGATCCCAGTCTACTGGGTTAGTGAGATGTCAAATGGTTAACAGTGAGGGGTCAGCGGTGTCGGCACCAAGCCATTTTTCTGGAAGCCGTTCAGCTGCCACCACTTTCTGGTCATTTATTTCAACACTGAGGTGCAGGTGGATGAATTATTGATCTCTCTGGGGACAATGGGTTCAGAATTAACAAAGAACTGGAGGTCAATGAAAAACAAAAGGATTTTATTTTTATATAGAATATAAATAACTTGCACATGTCTGATCGACACTTGTAAGTTGAGTATTGTATATAGTACACAAAATAAGGATCCATTATTGATTATATCTAGGTCTCCACAGGGATTACTAGATTAATATTTTGTGGTACTATGAGGGATGCCTCAATATGAGAAAACTCAAGACAAAGAAGATGGTTTTTTTTAGCCAGAAACAAATCATTTTTCCCATCAGCACTCATCAGTTGTTCTTGAAGCTAGCCAAAGAAAAGGTAGAAAGCATGACACTTCATCTGCCCCAGAGGGGAACAACGCTGTCATGGTGTTATCATGCTAATGGTCTCACTTGCACAGTCGCACCTGGGCTTCACACTCACACAGTACTTACATGGGCACATACAGAGCAGAAAGCAGGCAGCGGAAAAGGCACCAATCAGCAACCAAAATAACACTGGCTTAGACTGAATAACAATCTGCTCTTTTTCAGCCTCAAACTTCTGAATCTAAAGGAGTTAGTTGACTTTAACTAAACATACAAACTCACTGTACTTGAACATAGTCTGTTACATTAGTAGCATTAAAAACAATCGTGTAAATACTTCATGAGTTATTTGTGGCCATATTACAGATAATGAAAACATCAAATTAAATTGGTAAGGGAAAATAGCCAAGAAGAGATTTGTGAAAAAAACTCTGGTCCTCTGGTACACTGTTACACTGCCTTTTAGAGTAGTAATTATTAATTAGTGTTGTCAGTGTAATGTTTATAGAATAATTATGTACTTCAACAAAACAAATCCAAACATAAACATATAACCACAGCATTTACAACAATGATGTAATTTTTTTTTCTTTGTTTTTTTTAAATGAAATTAACCTGTGCAATATTCTCAGTCTCATGTTTAACTCTTGCAGATACAAGTGATCCAATCAATCGTAACAATACAAACAGTTAAATGCTATTTTAATGGGCCAGAATTAAATCTCTTTTCTACTTAGCGGCCAGTTGTGCCATTTAACTGCAATATTTAATTTGAAATAATCTTAAAATGTAATCGCCAATTTAAATTTTAAAAAATAGTCTTCTTTGAGGATGTATTTTCTCCTGTGGAGCGCCATCTGAAGTGCGTCTCCCCTCTTTTAACCACATCTGCAAGTCTCCCGATAGGGAAGACTTGCATCTTCTAAAGAGTTCTGGTTTTAAGCATCGTGAACCGCAGGTTCTAACTTGTAACTCATGCAATGAATGGCGGTCCAGTTAGAGCTGATCTTTTTACACAGGAGTGTGGCTTCTCCTCTATATCGCAGCAGCTGCTCCATCAGTTGCAAAGCCAAGGAACAGTGCACGTAACGTTTCTTCAGAGGCGCACTTCATTGCAAGGGTTTCTAACTGCAGAATGTCAAGCACAGCAGCCTTTGTGCATAACTCCAATTCAAGTTAAAATAAGAAGCTGCAGACCTCATCTTTGGAAGGAATTCTGATGTAGATGATCAGGAATGTGACTGACACACAGTAGGAGTCTCCTGTAAAATCTGATGCTTTGAATCCTTTTCATTTCTCTTTTATTTAGTCAGGGGTAGTTTTTATGCTGAAACGGTGGTACTTGGCGACATACTTAAAAATTGAATGCATAACATGATGCATATGGAATAGAGGGGGGGAGTCCCCCCCAGCAAATTGCACCCTAGGTATAGTCACTGATTTGCTAAAAGATAGTCTTCTACACTGATTTCAAATCAGTGTAGAAGCGCCTTTAAGTTGCATTCTTTCTAATGGCCAGCAGGGGGCGATTCCTCAAGTGCCAGAAAGAAATCCAGTTGTATAGAAGTCTATGTGAAAATTACCCATCAACTCCCCTGTCTATGACCTCAGTAAACACTTTACTGGTGAATTTCTGGTCTAAGCTGCTAGTTTCAAGTCTTACTAAACTCAACATGCTGTTCATTTTGTATGGTATGGTCCCCATTAGAGTCTACCGTGTCACTGACAAGCAGATGCCCATGAGTGTGCAGCATCCTTCAGCTTCTCAGTCAGAGTCAACACTCCCTTGTCACGTCTGGTTTCAAAACATCAAAAATGCTCAGCTTGAGGATTCACAATAGGACTTCACTAACCAGTGGGTGGCATCATGGTGGCTACACCCACCTTTCATATACAGTTTATGGGTATAACTAACTGTACTGCCTTATCAACTTCCCAAAATCCCTTCATACAAAACCATATGGTAATGATATTTGGTCAACACTCAATTAAAACCAAAATTTGACTCACTGACAGTTGTTTTAACATGTGAAAGTGAGAAAGTTAAAGTTAAGACTATTCAAAACCATCCAAAAAAGCTACTCTCAGTAATGATTGATCACAATAATCCAGATGAACACAGATGAGTTAAATGGAGACAAGTAGTGATTCATTTGTTTTGGTTCAGCAAGTGAGGCGAGACCTTGGCACACAAAAGATTAAAGCCCACTCCAGCGTGATGAGCTATAGCCAATGAGAGCCATTAAAAATCATGAGATTCATGTACATGCTAAAATATGCAGAGTGCTTCTGAACATGAAGAGCTGAAGAACCTGATGAGGGAGAAGAGCTCTAACACAGCTGAGTGATTGATTTATTTACTTATATATTTTGGCTGAAAATAATAGAGAAACTAAAGTCAGAAGAAGTTCTTCTACTGGCAGTCCATGGCGTTGTCAGCCAACAGCTATTTATTCATCTGATTTCCTCTTCAACCCCGTCAGCTAACAAATGCAAACAAATACACAACACAACTGGCGCCTTTTATTGCTGCCACCCACCCCGACAAAACCACTTGTGCATTTGTGTGTGTGTGTGTTTCCCCAAGTCAGAACATCAAGTTGCCATATATGTGTCAGTCTTATAGTCATGCATTTTCTTACAACAAATGGTGGAGTGAGGCAGAATGAAGAGTGCAGGAGAGAGTAAAGAATGTTGGGAATGGAAAAGAGTTTGAAGTGGGTAGAAATGGAGGTACATAAAAGTTAAGAATGGCAGGTGGTGGTGAGTGATGTGATAATTTTAAAGATTATATCTGAGCAGGGACAGAAGGTTAGTTTATAGAGCAGGTATGGACCAGACTCCCTTAGCAGCTCCTTCTCATGTTGCACTGAGATTACCCTGGAACATAAACACCCCCTCTAATGAACAGCTAGCTGCTTAAAAACAGAGACATCAGTTCATTAGACTGCAAGACATGAAACCCCTGCTTTTAATGTTGTTTCTCTCTAAGAAGTACAATGTACTGGTGGATTTGGTCCTAAATACTATATTTCTGTGTGTGAGATTGTAATTTTGTGACATATTTTGTAATTGTTGCTGTTTATGTAACGTTTTTATTTGTACTTTTATGCTGAAGATTAATTTTGAGACTGGCCACCTACTGTTTTCAGTGGTTAATGGTCTTAACTATTCTGTTAAATTGAGCATTAGCATTAATTTAGACAAGCTCAAATGACCTCAAAGCCAGCTCAGCTTCTACACATTCAATTGGCAAATCTAATATAGCCCACAGTTGCTGCAGGCCTCTTTGTAACCCACTTTAACCCAAGCTCCTGAACCTGTTTCTGACCAAATCACTGTCATATCTTTTGTCATTGATGCCTGCTCTGTGCTCTTGCTTCAGCATAATTTTATATAAAAAAAATGTTTCAAGTGACATATATGTGACATTCACCGCACCGCTTTAGATTCCTATCTACCCTATGTCTTCTTTTTCTCATGAAATTTACATGACATCAACTCAAAGATACTGTGTGTTTTTCAGGCTCTTAAATGTTTTATATCCACGAGCAACAACATAGTTCAAATCACAAACCCAAAGTAAACAAACAGTTGTCGAAGCAGAGTAGGGAACAAGACCAAAATATAACCAGCTTTATGCATTATGTATTAAGCATGGACTCTGTTTTCTGCGATAGACCTGACAGTTCAGCTCAGAGGTTAGGGGCATAGTCCATGGTAATAAAAATGGATATACAGCAGGTTACAACAAGTATAAATATGTGGAATTACCTAAGTTATTTTTGTGATTATTTTAAATTATTAAAGCATGGAGATGCTTGAGAGTAATTCATAAGTTTGTTGTAAGACAGTAAAGAAAAAAAAATCTTTGCACAGAGTTTGGATCTAATATACCTAACACTTTGTTTTTTGGGAAGCGTTGTAAAGTCTGGCAGAGACGCTATTGACTGTGTTTGCAGCTCTGATATTTGACAGGAAATGTGAAAAAAGTAAATCCATCAGTCACAGGAACATTGTTGTGTGAGACATTATTAAATGAGCACAGCGACAGTTTCCCCTGCCAATAATTCAACTCCAGTGAGGCTAATCAGGTGTCGAGTAAACAAAAACTTTCCTTTTAAATGTAAGAGGCAGAGATGAATAATTCATGAAATAAGGTGTTTTTGTGTGTGTATTGTTGACCTAGTTACCTCCCTCTGTTGTTTTCAAAGAGTTGGTACCAAGTACTCTACCAACATCTGAACCTTCTCATGATTGCGTGTGCTGGTGAACTGGTTTGATGTACACCCTTTTTCCCCTCTCAGAGATGTCCCAACAGTCCTGCCAGAAAAACTAAAGTGTCTTTCAAATTTTTTCTTTTAACTGTTTTTAAACTAGTTGCTATTTACCAGAGCTGGCAAAAGTGCATAAATTCTGTACTTAAGTAGAACCACAGATACTTGTGTTAAAAAATACTCTGGTAAAAGTTGAAGTACTGATTCAACTTCTTTACTCAAGTAAAAGTGAGAAACTACAGGCTCTGAAATGTACTCAAAGTAAGAAAGTAAAAGTAACTCTTTATGTTGACGTTTCTACCAGCTAGTTTTGTGCAAAACTAACTGAACCTCGTGCTATATTCCATCCATCCATCCATCCATCCATTTTCTTTCACTTATCTGGGGCCGGGTCACGGGGGCAGCAGCCTAAGCAGAGAAGCCCAGACCTCCCTCACCCCGGCCATCTACTCCAGCTTTTCTGGGGAAACACAGAGGTGTTCCCAGGCCAGCCCAGGCCAACCATATATCAGTTACTATTAAAAATGGTTATTTATTACCATCACTTGAGTTGTTAAAATGTTTATAAGATGCACTACTTTTAGCCATTCATCCAATACTTTAGCTAATAATGTCAACCATTTATTAATTATGTTTAGCTAACAGTTTACACTGTTAGCATCATCCATCAGATTTAGCCACTTTTCCTCTGCCACATGGTAAAATAAAGACTGATCATTTAGTACAGTGAGATTCCTACAGCAGAGGGGTGTCATGTACCAGTGAATTTCAACCCTCTGTAGTTATGGAACTATTAGAATATTTTACAGTAAAAGTATTTATAATGGGATTGCAATTGCTATGAAAGATATGAAAGTAATTATGTATTGCGTGTAGTTGAAGTTATTATCAATTAATTATGACTACACAGTGGTTGTGAGGACACTTGTACAAGTTTGTGGAAGTTATCAAACCACACAGCTGATGCTATGTGTGAGTGTGTGTGTCTGGGTGCCATTTGCTCCGCTTTCTCACGACAGCTGCTGTACAAGTTCAAGATTTTGTTTTGTGTGAAGTGTTTGTGGATTGGCATTGTGTACTGTGAATGCAGTGCTTTTGCCATTGCCTTAAAGCCAATTCTCTCTGCAGTTTGGGTGGGCACCATGCCTTTACATACATGTACAGCTCAGGCGCATTGTGTCCCTCGACTGTTGGCTTTGACTACAACAGTATCTACTCAGTGACTCAGAGATTGATTCCTGCTTTGTGTTTTTGTCTTTCAACACATTATCCCTGGAACTTCTTGTGTCAAAGCCAGAGAATGTTCTCACACAAGAACATACCTCTGTAGAAATGTTTGCCTCCATTTTTTCACCTTCCTTTTTAAAAACATGCACTTGGTTTATGTTGACAAGGGAAGGGTATGCTCAGAGTTTAAAATGCAGTAAATTGTGATGATACTTATAATATTCCATGTGGAAACTAAAATATAATCTCTGCAGCAACAGTAAAGCCAAAGCCAGTACTAAAATGTTTGCCAATACTCAAATATTGCTTAGCATTATATTTATATTGTATGATCCCATAGCTTACAATTTACATTTAATTTCCTTTAATTTAATTTTTTTTAAATTTTTCATTTAATTTAATTTCCCTAAATGTACCCAATTGTTTCAGCTACCTAACCCTAACCATACTTGGATCTTAAATCAGTAGCCATATTCAATCCTATTTCACTGTCAAAATCACGAACCAAAACAGTGTTTCAGTTATACATTCCCTAAGCACAGTTGCCATAGCCACAATATTTTTATAAACCCGTGTACTATATACCAGCCACAGGTTTAATAGAAAGATAGCTCTAATGAAGGCCACTAGGCTTCATTCGGAATAAGCTGATAAAAACTGAGATCTGTAAACTTTTTCCTTAAGTTTTATATAAGTTCCACTGTTTTACCTTTCAACACTGGAACTACGTGTCTTCGGTTTAGCGTCACTAAAGAAAATAGTCCTCTTTTTTTTTCAAAATGTTGGTATTAAATGTACAAAAACACTGACAATATTCCCCAGAACTGTTCCATATCGAATGCAGGTAAGTAAAGAAATGAACTAAGTTATTATTGGTAATGACGTCAACCCTAACGCTAAGCTATCAGAACATGTACTCTTTGTTCTTTAATAATTGTTTTCCAAGTCTTGGTAAACAGGGGATAGGAAAAAAGTAATCATTATAAGTGACATGCTCAAAAACTATTTACTTTTTTTTTTCTAAAAAACAAAAAAACGCCTTTTCTTGCTGTTCTCCAATACAGAGAGTTAGGGTTAGGGTTGTGGCTGGGGTTGGTGTTATCACCGATGATGACTTAGACCTCACAGGGTAATCTAATGTACAGTCCTTAGATAGGAAGTAGATTATATTTATTTCCTTATGGATACATACAACTCTTAATACCTTTTCAGTCAATTTAAAATGAAAAACAAGTAACCACGTAACCTACTCATCTCCAAGCCATCTTCCAAAGCCTGCTGACTCCATTAATTATTTCCATAAATCTCCTACTCAGTGACTTCCTGGCAGCTGTCATGTCATTCTTCTTCACTTCACCAGTTGATCTTCTTTTTTTCCACAATACATCTTCTTTACCGCCTCACTTCATGTATGCTTGACTCTCATCAATAATTTCAGTCAACTGTATCATTTGGCAGTGCTTCTTAATTATGAACAGCATTCACGTGTTTGTAACCCTTAACAACATTCAGAATCAAAGCCCGCACTTCCTCTGGGGGACCACAACAAGCTTCAGGACACCACAGTCCTCCTCTGAGTTTTGAATACAGCAACAAAGATGTTTCAAAAGCCATTAAAGAAAGCAGTAAGATCCTGGTTCCTCACATGTAACGTATAGTTGTCGTGCAGGCCTATTAAAGTAATGAGCCCATGACCAGCACATGATATACAGTACAATCAAGGAAGCTCACCGGTCATGGCTGGCAATTAACCGCAAAAACAACCATCAGGAAGTGTGGTCAAAATGGCAAAGGGCAGGGATCAGTGAATACAGTCATCTTATATACAGTATGCTTTTCATTGTGTGTGTATGTGTGTGTGTGTTTAGGATGCATATTTCTCCATGTTTGTCTGCATGCATCTGCATGTGTGCGGCTGGATGTCTGCGTCTGTGCTCCAGCTCGGAAAAAGAAAAAGAAAAAAAGAAGTAGCCAAAATCAGAACCATATGTGCTGTATTCACAACATGCAATAAAGTCCCCCATTCTAACCAATCACAGGTCTCCAAAGTCATATATTACCCAATTTTGTGTCTTGTCTTTGCACAGTGGCTTAGAGAGAAGCAGAGAGACACAGCCACAGCTACTGACAACATGTTAATCAACTGGGACTGCACCACAATGCCACCATGAAGAGACGAGGCTCTAAAATGGCTGCCACCAGAAAGGCAGATTACTGCGCCGAGCTGTTCTCTCTTTATGCTGAAAAATGACATTCACTTTGTGTGGGCTAGAAACTACATTTGTAGTGGAAGGATTTTCTCCAAGCGAGACTTTTACTCCCTGGGTGCTTTGATAGTTTCTGTCAACAAGTAAGATAGTAAAATTGTCTTGTGAATCTGGAGCGAAGCCATGCTCATCTTCATACCAGTTCTTTGTCTTGTTGGCCCTTTCTTTTTTTCAAAGACCCCCACACACATACACACATCTCTCCTCTGCCCACGGCGCGCGCACACACACACACACACACACACACTCAGCCATGGCAGTGTTGATATGATGCTGCACTCGAGGGTAGTGTACACACACTGTCCATCCTTGTAGCCACTATCCCTCTGAGAACAGCAACAGATAGCATAAGAAGAGAACAAAACAAATCACAGGCCAGCCAGGGAAGTCAAACAGAAGGAGAAGGAGGAGAAAAGAGGGACAGCGAAGCGTAGCAGAGGAGTGCAGAACAAATCTCTCCCTTAGGACTTTCCCACTGCTTGGGACTTGGTGGTGCATTCCCTCCATCTGTCTGCCTATCATTCCTCCACATGGTATCTCCTTAAATGTTTCTAAAGAGCAACAAAACTGATTGCCAGTCATGATGGCATGATTGTTTTCACCTTTGTGAGGGTTTAAGTGTGTCTGTGGCTGTAATAATGGAAAAGTGTGGTCCAATTGCGGAAGCAGAAACTACCACAAAGGCAGCTTTGAGCACTTGTATACAACATGTCTGTCTGACTGTCTCAGGACAATGTGATCCAAAGAATACAAGACGCAGCTACACAGTTTTAAAGGTCTGTAGGTGACAGCCAGTTCTAAGCTGGGACTCGTATGAATCGTGTAATAATATAGTAATGGTTACTTCATTCTCATGGGTCAGACTCCAACGTGTTCACAGTGTTGTGGCTAATGTGGTCCCATCTCATGTTGATCTGTAGTTTAGCTCTTCACAGTGAATTTTAGGTGACCTCGGCCTGCAGATTCAGCTGCAACTGATACAGCGCTAGGAAAGGGGAAAGCAGCAACAGTGGATGGGACTGGTACAAATACCAAATATGGGGTTCCAACTGAGTAATGCTAATAATAGGACAGAAAAGTTGATAAACACAAAACGTACAAAAGTATCACAATTCAGTTCATCTGCTAGGGTGCCTTAGCTGGCAAGCATAAAGGCCAAGTGTACTGCACTGCATTAAAATAAGGCCCGAGTCTTCTGAGAAGAGGATCATTTGTTAAAGCAAACTCTGAGACCATGACAGAGAAAAGCACTGACCTAGTGGGAGCCAAACACTTACATTAGGTGTGCAGCAAAAACACAATGGTAGGCGTTATAATGGAAGGTTTTGTTTTCAAAATATCGTGAGTTTCCAATCCATTTTGTGACGATATCGTGAAGATATTTCAGCTTCATCAACTTGTGTTTTACAATCAGGTGTTTTCACTTGTTGTCCCAGTAACCTGGTATGATTTTTCTGGGTGTTAGACATTTTTCTGACTCCCTGAGTTTTGTTGCACCTGTTACAGTGGGGGCAACAAACTCAGCAACACAACACAGCTGTTATGCAGAGAGTTCAGCTTTTGAAAACATCTTTGTTTTCGTATGATTGCACCATTATATCAAATGATATAATGGTGCGTATCACTTGATATCTTAAGTCTGATATTTAGCTCAAATTTTAGAAATCTTGGTATTTTGGCTACAGTTTAAAGCTGCACTAAGGCATATTTTTGTTAATTAGTAATCAGATTGCTATAAATGGCATTGCAATGGTTGCTCATAGTGTCAAACTCCACTGCAGTTTTTCTCAGTTCTACAAAATATAAAATATGTGCATAGATTTGGTACCAGAATCTTTCTTGTTTCTGTTTATTGTCCGAGTAGCATTGACCTCTCAGGAATGAGTGGCCTGTGGCTACATTTATGAAAACAGTCTGTGTAAAGAACAAAAAAGAAGGTGAAATACAATCTCAAAACAGCTGGCTATTGTCTTACAAAACAAATGGTGCATTAAACAGGAAGTCTTGGCCTGGATATCAGTTGCCCATCATTCAAACATTCACCAGCTATATCAGAAGCCCCACAAAATGTCCCACAGAACCTAAGTCATCAGAACCCAGTGGATGGGTGTCAAGATTGGCCTCAGCCTGTTTTAATTCATTGGTTTGGTTTTCTGGGCCCACTGTAGGCAACCTGCTACACATAAAATAATAAACCACTAAAGTTAGCAACTAGGTAAAAACATATTATTTAGATGGCCAGACTCAAATCCATATGGCAAAATGGCAAAAATGGTAACATTCTGCTCTTAGCCTGTCCCACTGCCCTCAAGTGGGAAAAAAATACATTAACAACTAAAAACAAAAATAAAGTTCTATAAACTTTTTTTTTTTTTTTTTTTCAAAAAATAATTTTTTA
>VUQS01028943.1:6210-17935 GCA_015108495.1 Heterochromis multidens | reverse complement strand
TATAGTTAGGGCTGGATCAGGTGACCCTGAATCCTCCCTTAGTTACGCTGCAATAGGCCTAGGCTGCTGGGGGTTTCCCATGATACACTGAGCGTTTCTCTTTTTCTCACCTCTGTTCACTCATCTTGTGTTTTTACACCTCTCTGCATTTAATGAGCTATTATTAATCTCTGGTTCTCTTCCACAGCATGTCTTTCTCCCCTCACCCCCAACCGGTCGCGGCGGATGGCTGCCCCTCCCTGAGCCTGGTTCCGCCGGAGGTTTCTTCCTGTTAAAAGGGAGTTTTTCCTTCCCACTGTTTCCAAGTGCTTGCTCATAGGGGGTCGTTTGATTGTTGGGGTTTTTCTCTGTATTATTGTAGGGTTTTTACCTTACGATATAAAGCGCCTTGAGGCGACTTTTGTTGTGATTTGGCGCTATATAAATAAAATTGAATTGAATTGAATTGAATCATTTAATTAATTTACACTGTTGTACTTGTTAGCCACTAAAATGATAATATGTTATGAGTTAATATCTCTACACAGGAGACTGGTGGATTTCAGGCTGTGTCATCATAGCCTTTAGATAAGTCCCATTACTGCAGTGCATTCTGGCACTAATTGGCTGCAATATTGACAGTCTGTTTCATGTGATGATTTCTAATGGTTGATGTCATTGTTCTTTGATTTAGGGTGTAAGGTTACCTTGCGTATGACTCTGTATTTTTAGATGGTACTCTAAGGATTATTTAATCACTCAGTTTTTTTTTCTGTTTGTTTTGTTTTGTTTTTTTTAAAGATATTAGCACTATACATGCACTGTACCATCAGATGGTTCTAAGCAGTAATTTTGGAATCCCTGTGTTACTTCTTGTGTTTGCAGAAGGTATTATTTGGTTTGATGTTTATTTATAATGTGGCATTTTTTGAGGTTTGGGGTAGTTACTGGGACCAAAGGCACAGCAGCAGTCACAGATTTGCATGGTGTGCTGGACACTGTAGGAGACCTCTAATAAAGACTTTAACTGGAAGAGAAGAATGGACTTATACAGAGAACAGAGGGGTGACAATAGCCTGGTGGAAAATAAAGAGTGCGTGTGTGGTGGCAAAAAAAAGGCATACACCTCAGTTGTATTTTTGCATCTGTGTGTTTTGAGTCTGAGAATAAAGCCGGCCTGTGCTTCCAGTTAACGTTAGTTTGAATATCAAAGACGAGCATGATTCAGAACACCTGAGGCTAATAGTGGTTGGATTAGAATATTAGACGCTAGCGTCGTTCTTTATTTATTTGTTCCTTTAATTTTATTTCTTTTTTTGCTGCTTGTGTATGTCCTGTGTATACCCTTGTATGTGCTTATTTTGTTTCCAGTTCCCTATTGCCTTTATCTGTTATGACCTCTTTATAGATGTTGCTGAGATTGACATCTGATGATCTCCCAACCATTACCATGCCTAGTCACAAATCTGCTCCCATTGTAACATGAACATTATTGCCAGCAGTGAAGGCCATCGAATGAACTCTACACATCTCATATCTCCTGTTATATTTTAGATTGTGGGCTATGTTTTTGTTTCACATTGTTTGTTTTGTTTGACCGTTTAAATAAAGATGTTGAAAACCTCAAGGGGATTTACCTAGTTAAATAAAGGTTAAATTAAAATAAAAGCAAATATTAAAAAAAAAAAAAAAACATAAAAAAGTAATCTTCTCATGTCCTCTTGAATATATTTGCATCAGGGTACTTAATGGAAACATGCTCTGATTTACTTTTTATTAATTTATACTTTGATAGCTGTTTAATAGAAACTAGGGCTGCAGCTATCGGTTGTTTTAGTAATCGATTAATCAACTTTTGTCTTATTAATGAGCAATGGTAAATATTCAAAAGAGAAAAAAGAGAGGTCTTTTTAAGTGGTTTGCTCATTGGTTTCCATTGCAGTGTTTTTAATAGTTTAACTGCATACAATATCTGTCAAAAGAACAAAACCCTATCAGTGCATTTATGTGCCATATTAAAATCTAACTTCTTTTAAAGAAAACATTTTCTAGAATGCAAAAATAAATGACTAATAATAACAAATACAGTAATGTCAAATAAAATAAGGTATACATGCAACCTAAACTAAGGCATAAAATAAAATAGCCTTTACTCAGTCTTCTTGGAAGGCTTTCTTACATTAGGAGGCAAAAACAGAGTTCTGACAGTATTATATTTCGTGTATGAGGTAGATTTGGTGTGTGTGTGTGTCTGCATGATTAAGTGTCCTAGTGAATGAGTATTTGTCTCTGTAAACATTTTAAAGGAGCTTGTGCCGGCGGCATTGAAGAAAAGTGAGCATATCAACATTCTCAGACCTGAGCTTTGATGCAACTTTTCCTGCTTCAGAGAACAGACGTTCTGATGGTGTATATTTACTAATTAATGTTAACAATAATTCAGTGTCCAGCCTAACAGCCCCAAGTCAGTGGCTCAAAAATTTTACTGGCCTGCAGGTGGAAAAAGCTTCTGTTTTTATGTTTTTAAATAGTAATGCAATTTAATTTATATAATTAATTTATATTTTATATTAAACTAAAGCTGCAAAATAATGTTACTAAAGCCTTGAAATAAGTACGGTCCAGTACACTCGCATGCCCCTAATTACATTTTAGGGGCATGCAGGTCTATTTTTAGTTGCAAATATGGGTGAAACGCTCGTGCTTACATAGTGACAATAGTCGTGAATTAAAGGAAGCATTAAACCAAGAAATGTGCATTGAGGATTTTTTTTTGTAATCGAGTTGTTGGAGTTACTCGATGAATCGTTGCAGCCCTAATAGAAACATAATCAATAACTGCCCATTTTACTCTGGAAAGATTAACACACAGATTTAATACATTTACATCATAACGTTATTCCTCTGAAATATCTTGTTTAAAATAAAAATCTCATATACACAGTTGTGTATAAAATAGCCTAAATGAAAATGAAAATGTAATACACTAAAATAAAACATAAATCACACGTATTCAGAGAGTGTATTAAAATGTATGCTTCTGTCACCATCACAGTTTGAATATGTTGTTGTTTAGACAAGATAGGGAGAGAATTATTCCACAAAGTATACTGCTAGGCTGTTGCTCTCCAGGAGAAATTGTGTAACAACAATTTGGTTTTTATTTGAGCCCACAGAAAGCCTTTTCTCTACACAGCAGTGCTAAAATCGCAACACTAGTTGAAGAAGTGCTCTACAATTTCCCTGTAGTGTTTAGAACAATTCCTTTAGGAGGCTTTGGGCCGCTGTGTTTTTTGTCGTCATCGTGTCGTTGAGTTTTAATTGACTCAACAAGGATTTAGCAGTCCTCTAATGACACCACTTTGAGGACAAAGTCACGCTCATTAGTTCCCAATGATGCTCGATTCACACTGAAATTTGCCAGATGTGCTCACAGTTTAGGGATATATGTTTTAAGATCCTTTCTCCCTATCTATTTCACTTCTGTAGTCATATTTTAAAAGCATCACTACTTCTGTCCTTGTGTTGTTAACGAACATATCTCTTTCAAGGCAACTCTCTAGTGAGGCTGATTGGAGTGTTGAAAGAGAGTTAATTGAATGACGTAAGTCCGTTTTTACTTAATGGACAGAAAGGGAAAAAGGAGCATGTCAGTAAAAACATAGTTAGATTTGGCCCAAAAAAGAGAGAAACTAACAAAAAGTGGGAAAAAAAAAATACATTAGAAAAGGTTGGAAGGACAAAAAAAGAAGGGGGTGGTAGGGCGTGTCCGTCCAAGCAGTGGGACAGCGCTGGTTGCTGGGGCGATGGGCGATGTGAGCTGGTGATTAACGGATGTCGTGCAAGGCAGGCCGTTAAACGGTGTGGGATTAGAGGACACGCAGCGACCAGTGGCCCACCGTTAACTGGGAGCGCCCGTGCCGCCCCTCTCGGCACGACCTCTACGGCTTAGCCGGCCTTTCATCTAGCTGAGGGCTGCAGTGAGAGGAGGGGGATGATGGCAGAGGGGAGGAGAGGGAAGCAGCAGAAGAGAAGGGAGCTGGGCACATAATTGTGAGAATATCAACAGATAGTTTCAGTGTTTGCAGTGGCACCTACCAACGATGTCCGCTGATAGGCATGTGTGATTGTTTCGAGCAGCTAACCCGACAATAATGAGTTTTCATGCTGATGTTTCCATGGCCG
This sequence comes from Heterochromis multidens, assembly GCA_015108495.1. Taxonomy (NCBI): domain Eukaryota; kingdom Metazoa; phylum Chordata; class Actinopteri; order Cichliformes; family Cichlidae; genus Heterochromis; species Heterochromis multidens. Next base: position 13,771 of record VUQS01028943.1, on the reverse strand, counting down.
CACACAAACACACACTCGGATAAATGCGCACTGTGCAAAAACACATGCAAACCTTCCTTTTTTTTTTGCTTTTTCCACAGAGGGAAATAAATTACCTTTATCCTCTGTGCGCATGTGGGTGTGTTTCTTTTTGTCCTCTTTTGTGCTTCTGAGATTCAGATTCAGTCTTTCATTTGAGACCCCCATGCTCTCACAGACAGGTGTCTGCCTCTGCACAGTGCTGGTGGGGTTTGCCTGTGTGTGTGTGTGTGTGTGTTCTGAAGCTCACATTTTTGAATTTGTGGTCATTTATGTGTATGAGTGTGTTTCCACAAGTTGACTGCTGTTCTGTGGTTTATTAGGATGCTGGATATGAGCTTTGGGGTTGCACAGGATGCTCGGCATTGCCAAGTGTGGTGTGTGTGTATGTGTGTATTTGATCTGCATTGGTGTAAAGAGTATAAATGTTGTTTTGTGGTTTAAAGTGAATGTAAATTAAGTAGAGGAATGTAACAATGACTTTCAGCTTTTGTGTGTGTGTTTGTGTTTGTGCATGTAACCGCAGCATCTTCATTTAGCACAAACTAGATTGGCTATATACTGTTTTTTTTGTGAGTATTTTTTTCCAACATAAAGCAAATATATACAGTATTATATTCTGCACTTATCCACTTTTTCAATTCCCAACTTATTACTGATACCTTGACTTATATTATTAATAAGCTGTTATCCTAACTGTGAGAAAGAAGCTTGGAATCACTCTTTATGCGTAAGGCAATATCAGGCTCGGTTTTTTAACACCTCCTCACACACGCACATTGCATGTGCAGCTGAAATCCAATTATTAAAAACAATTATATTAAAAAATTATGTGAGTTTTTCCAGTTTGAGCCTCTGAAATTATATATAAGAATGACTAAGTCGTAAACATTTAATGCGATACTTTTCTTAAAACCCTTGAATTAAAGTTAAAATTCTGCAATTCAATCACATCCTGATTTAAAATCCACTGTGGTGGTGTACAGAAGCAAAATTACAAAAAACAAAATGTCACTGGCCAAAAACCTTATGGACTAACTGTAAAGTCTCTCTGACTGAACACAAGGCATGAAAATAAATAAGCAAATGAAAGGAGAGAAGCCACAACATTGCTTTACCTCAGCTCACTTGACCACAGTTTGCAGTTAAGTAAAAAGCTTTTGCAAGCATATAAAGAAAAGCAGTTGGTATAGCAACAGTAAAACACCTCCCAACTGCTTTTGCTTTGCTTTATCTTCCTCCATGCCATGTTAGCTCTCCTGCTAGCTGGTGCTGCTGAGTTGCAAATTAAACATAGAACAACATAGAGCTGAGCTGGATGGACTGACCCATATCTGATCCAGCTTTTTCAGTCAGGATCGGACTATATGGTTGAGGCTATAGACTTACAAACATATTTTGAGTGTATTTTGGAATCTGTGTGAAAGACCATAAAAGGTCTTCACTTTGATTTAGCAAGGCTAACACTTCAGTATGGTCATTTCAGTGTCGCCATCATACAAAAATAAGGCAATGATTGGTTATAGAAAGTCCTGCCTCTCAATTCTAAAGCCACGTGTATTTAAGAAGCATAAAAACTGCTTCTCAGAGTTTAGGCCGTTTAACTGCACACAGAGAACACTTTTTTTAACTTTTAGGTTTTTCATTTCTCTTTCTGCCTCCTTTTCCTTGCAGGCATTTCTTCGACCATTCAGGGAGCACCACATTGATCCAACTGCCATCACTCGTCACGACTTCATCGAAACCAATGGTGATAACTGCATGATCCCCATCCTACCCCTGGCTCACATGGCCTACAAGTTCCTCACTTACACACCAGGTAAATCATGCACACATCTGTGTACACACATGCATATATATATATATATATATATATATATATATATATATACACACACACACACACACACACACACTGTCAAGTGCAGACATAGATAAGTCGAGTACATTTATGTGTATGGCAGATGTTTACACTGCTAGGGAGATGGGTTCCTGCGATATTAGAGTCAATGTTGAGCTACACTCTTGTGTCCGATCCACAGTTGGTTGGATTAGTCAGCTTTCAGTAAAGAACTACGAGCAGCTATGGGTGTGTCTTAGGTGTGATGAAAGTCAGTCAAAAACAAGAACGGCAGTTCCTTAACCTGTAAGCTTTGGCAAGGCACCAGTCTGCATGAATGCTGCCATATTATCTATCAGAACTGGAGAGTATTGGCGACCATATGCTTGAGTCATTAAGGTGCCTAAAACATTGATGCTACTGCTGATGGATGGCTGTGGTTCAGAAGATAGAGCGGATCATCCACTAATCTAATCGGATGGTTGATGTTTCAGTCAGTGTGAGTTTGATAGATACTGGTGCTGTATGAATGTTTGTACAAGTGGTTGTAGTGTAAAAATTGGCCTCAGTGGTTAGACTGGACTAGAAAAGAACTAGCAGTTCTTTTATGCCCTGAGAAGCAAGTTCCTAGTTTGTTGCTCCCAATTTGCTCTGCCATATCTTCATGTCCACTGTGCTTGTCAGTAGTCACAGAATGCCTGAAAACAAGTATAAAAAAAAAAATTGTATTTCTTCAGTGAGCACAGAGTTGCACTTGAGGCTTTCTCTCTCATTGGAAAAGTTATTTTAGCCTTTCTTCCAACTTGGATGAGCAACAGTTTCACCTCCCAACTGGCTGGGCTTCATTGATCTGATTGGTTGCAGTTAGCCCAGGATAGACACAGAGGAACTTAAACAAAAGAAAGGTCAAATCTGTTGTTAGGGCTATGACATTGAAGTTGCCAAAGCCCTTTCTTTTGTATCCTTTGTAGAAAAAAAATTGTCATTGTCTTTATTATTATCTTGAGCTTGAGAAGCTTGTGGGTGTAACACTGCAGAGGTTTGAGGTACCCCAACAAAGCCAGGAGTTTCTACCAAGGCCTACAATTAAATACAACAAATTGGCAATCAAAATGCAAGGACTTCAGAAGGTCAGCGACAGTGTCAAACAATTTGTAGCTGTGACTTAGTATAGCAAGGTGCCAGACTATGGGAACCCATGCGAAGTTCTGGGAAAGCATAGGGCAGTTTTACTGGTAATCATGTGCGCTGACCTTACAACTGCAGGGCAAGAGGTGGGAGGGACTGGAGGAGGAAGATCAGCAGGAGAAACTGAGCAAGCTGTTATTGAGGAGGTGACATCTCCACCTGTCATGTCTGCACTACGAGTTGAGCTGAAAGGTCACTGATGGGAGGAGAGGAGGGGAGTTGACATCAGTTAGTTAGGTTAAAGGCTAGGTTAGCCACCATGCTGTGAGGTTAAGCTGCTCCCAAGCATCTAGCACTGTGCATGTCTGATAAAGTGATAAACCAAGGTAGCTGGATATTAAATGACAAAATGAAGTGCCAGCGCCAATTAGCACCTCTTCAACCTGCCGTTAATGATGGCAACACTGCATTAAATGGAGCCCAACATCCTGCTTTTTGTTTGTTGAAACAAAACAAGTGTAATTTATTCATACATTCATTTTAAGTAATTAACATGTTTCAGAATCTTCTTCTGCTAGTTCACTCACCTTAAAATTAGGGCCACAAAAGTCACCAAAAGCACGAAGACTATGAAGCGATCTCCTCCATTTTTTTGCTTTCTTAGCGCTGCACCTACACACAACCAACACTGCTGCTCTCCATGGTGCTGAAACAACAGCTAAGCAATTAGTCAGTTGGCCAATCTAACTTTTTAAGAATGCCTTTATTTGGGATGGCAATAATAAAAGAAGCCAACAAAAAGAAAACAAATGAAATAGATCCATAAAACCAGGCTTTTCTAAAACTAATTAGGCAAGTATAGGATGTAGGCAATCAAGATGTTTAAATTCACATAAAACCTATCTACTACTATTACTTCTTCTTCTTCTCCTCCTCATCCTCCTTCTTCTTTTTCTTCTTCTTTCGGTTGCTCCTTTTAGGAGTCGCCACAGCAGATTGTCTTCCTCCATCTCACCCTATCCCTAGCATTCTCTTCTGTCACACCAACCCTCTCCATGGCCTCCTTCACTACATCCATGAATCTTCCCTGTGCTCTTCCTCTTTTCCTCCTGCCTGGCAGCTCCATCTTCAGCATCCTTTGTCCAGTCTATCCACTATCCCTCCTCTGCACATGTCCAATCCATCTCAGCCTTGCCTCTCTAACTTTATTTACTTTTAAAACCGTATCTTCTACATTTTTTATGTTATTGTTTCTAATAGACAGTTTGACATCATTTCTATACAGTATGCAAAATTTGGTCTATGAGTTTCTTTTGCTATCAGCTTTTTGGCATTTAAAAAAACTTAGGTTCATTAATATTTATTTTTTCTCGTGGAATTTCTTGACGTAATCTTCTCAAATGTTGCTCTGCTCTCTTCCCAACATGTTTGAATCTCTGTTTAAACAGTGCTCCTTGAACCTCAGCATTTATTTCTGGTATTTATTTGCTATAACAACCTGATGAGGCAAGAGTTACATATGTTTGTATTAACCTTATGTATTGTGTTAATCCGAGGTATGTATTCAGCTCCAAGTATTTTTCCAGTCCTCTGCAAAGATTTCAGTTTCCAAACATTCCTCCCACGCACTTACCTTAGATTGTGATTTCTCTGATAAACAGGGTGTAAACATATCAAATTTTGATATAATACCCTTTCTTAAACAGTCCTTTGTCATAATTATTTCAGCAGGTGTTTATGGGGGTCTAGTAAGTGAACTATGTTGGCGTTCTTTTGCAAAACATCCCTGTGGAAATAAAAAAAAAGTCTATTAAAATTAAATTTATGCCTCAGTTCTTCAAAGAACATGATAACATCAGAGTTTTAAGTTTCTTCTTTTTTTTCTACAGACGCATAAAGCTTAAACAGAGTGGGTAAAACAAAATGCAAGGACAGTGACAAAGGAGGTGCCGGTACCAATCTGAGAGGTTCTGGAATCTGTTCAGACAGGAATATGGAGCAATTTAGCCCTGCTTTCCACACTTTAGATCAAGCTCAGTTTTGTTGTGCATGAGTAAACTGAATTTTTGTGCTGAAGTATTAATAGCAGGCTATTAGAGTACAGCTATGACTAACAAGAAATTGCAGAAATTGCAAAAAAGGAGCATGGTTAAAGGGTTATTCTGTTTGACATGTGTAAAAGATCATCCACGGTCTTATGAGCAAGCAGACTGAGAAGTCTGATGCAAACATTAAGGATGCGACAAAGCTTCAGAAATAAACCAAGAGGGGAAAGAAGAGCAGAATGAAAATGTTAAAAGTTCAGCTGCTTGTCCACAGGAGGGATCAGTGAATCAGGAGGTGAGGGAGGAAAGATTAGAGGGGAGAGAGCAGTAGTGAGGTCCACTTGTAGGTGACATCCACACCTGTCATGTCACACACCACAGGGAGTCAAGGGGTCAGCAAACGGATGCAGTGACATCTACACCTGTCATGTCTGCACCTCAAGAGGTCAGCGCTAAGCGTTTGAGACAGAGGGCGAGAGTGCTCGGAAAAGAGAGGAAGCGAGAGAGCGCGTGGGGTGGGGGTAGCAGAGGGTCATGTAGCAGTAAGATGACATCTAAACCTGTCATGTCAAGCTCCTCACAGTGTCGAGCGGTCACCAGACAAAGACGGAGACAGAGGTAGACGGGGAAATCTGAAAACCGTGAGGTGACATCTCCAGCTGTCATGTCTGCACTTGAACTGGGGTCAAGAGATTGTAGTTTTAACCAAAGAGAAGGGACAAGGGATGGAGGCAGACAGAGAGAGGACAGCTGTAAGTCATGCCAACAGAGAGACTCAAGTGAATACTGAGAGCTAGCAGACTTATAATCCAAGTTAATTTCATTAAGATTGTGGGTGGATCAGTTACATCCACATCCCAACAGCAACATTTTTATGCATTAATTATTGTCAGAAATGCTGTGCACAGCTGCTTCTGTGTGTGAGTCCTGACATGTTTGTCACCTGTCAGTTCAAATCAGCACTGACACAATAAACACATTTCAGCTACCAATGACACCTTTGAAAAGTGTTTTTATAGTTGTGTGCATGGCAATAGTCTACATTTAGGACATCTAATTAACACTTTAGCTCAGTGGACAGAGACACTGTTTATGTACATTTTTGACAACAGTTGTGCTGTAATTGTAGTGTTGTCAGTCTAAGTCAATCAATGAGTATCTGTCATTATCATTGGGTCAAAGTTTTCATTAAAGGGGACCTATTATATGCATTTTCAGCTCCATATTTTTTTTATTATTAACAAAACTGTTCAAAACTGTTTTATGTCCTCTCTCTTTAACCACTTAATCTAACCTTCTTTTGATTGGCTGCTCCTCGTAAAACAAAAGGATTGAGCTTTTGTCCTCACAGCCAGAGCCGTGTGCCTGACATGACCAGATTAAGGATATCCAATCTTTTTGACATCAGGCAGGGCCAACATGGTTAACATAAATGTAAGTATTAAATAGATATAAAATACTGTTGTCCTTTACATACAAAAACTGTACACTGAAAGGTGTTTTTCTTTTGTAGCTCCACTGAGATCTGTAAATTTTAATGCGCACATAATGACAGTAGACTCACTGAATGTCTAAAGACTGAAACATAATGTTGAAATTGCACTCATTTTTCTTAAGGCATCTCGGGCTCTTCAACATCATTTTTGTAAATGGATGGTTCATTAAATGTTAAAATGTGAATGTGATCAGAATGTACTTACACTTTTTTACACTTATTACTGAGATGATAAATTTAATGGGGTGTTTTTTTCCCCCCCATAGGATTATTCAGTATTTTTACATGGAGTTTGACACCCCTGGTGTAGAGAATAATATTTAGAAATAAAGACGGTCTCTTATGATATAATATCTTAAACTAATGTCTGCTCTTTGGCGAAGATAATGAAAACATCTGGTCACTGTTTGACACTTACAATGTTATAAAAATTTAGGTTGAGAATAAATAAATGGGACTTTTTTTTTTTTTCAAATCTCATTTCTTTCATTCCCTGTAAAACAGCGGATCTTAACAGGTTACGTCACTCTAGGTGCAAATTAACATTACACAAGATTTTGGAACACTTCCCTCCCATGTCTCAGTAAAAGTACTCTTATTTTTCATTTCCCCACTCTTGGTTGGTTGAAATTTTCAATGACCTCTTATTGTGTCAAGTTGTGTTTCAGTGAGACTTTTCCAAAGAGTCTGTAAATTGGTATCCTTCATTCTCCAGCCTTCATCTGAATATGACATAAAAACACAGCAGCACATGGTCCATTCAGTCCCTGGATACCTTTTGTAGGTCTGATATGTAGCCTGAGAATGCGAGTGGGATTGTAGAAGTTGTTTAAATATTTAAAGGTGATGGGTGATGATTCATAGTTACATTTGAACAACAGTAGGAACTTACTTGCTCAGTAAAGAACAGCTGGAATGAAAACGTGGCCTCATTTTCTTCTGTGAGTGTACAGGGGTTAAGTGCCTCACCCCTGACTGTCTGTGTAAGATTTGCCTCCTAATGCCTGTGGTGCTTCAGTGTTCTCACTTTGATTT
>VUQS01028942.1:16721-28727 GCA_015108495.1 Heterochromis multidens | reverse complement strand
AAATAACAGAGCAACCACATTGTTAGGCAACAGTAAAAAAAAAAAAAAAAGTGGCACAAGTCAGCCATAACTTTAAAAGATTGGGTAGAGAACAACAAAACGTGTCATATGTGAAGTTATAAATAACAAGTCAAGAAAGAAATGGCTCTTTTAAAAAAAAACCCATCAGACTCTGCTGACAAAAACTGCAATTTTACCTTGCACATAACAGGTGGTGTTGGTCTACTGCTGTGACTTTGGCATTTTAACACATTAGTTTGGATCCAAGCTACCTTATTAAAACACTAAAGTCACACAATAACATTAACTGAGCAGAGACTGTAGTAGATCAGCATCTCCCATGTTTCGCGATGTAAAAAGACTTTTTGTCATTGAAGTCTGGTTACTCTGACGAGTGCAGCGCCTTCACTTCCTTGTTGGAAAGAAGTGTCTAATGGTGGATAAAGAGGTAAAAATGTTCCAAATATAGCATACACATAAAGCAGTATTGATTTTTCAGGTGGCTTAAATGCAATTTGCTGCGGACTCCATCCACAGCAGTACATTGGTTAGCTTCTGGGCCGCTAACCATCATTGTAGGTAACACACAGACTGTGGATCAGATCCTCAAACAGCCCCACTTCAAAGAAACCAAAACCTGCCACTGGGAAACTGCCAGCTTTTAAATACAACCTATAAAATGTGTATGAAATGTCAGTTTTAATTAAAGTGATTGTAATACTGCAAGTTTCTCTCATAGAAAATACTGATATAAATATAGAGATATGCATAACATCACATATTGCCATTCAGCATACAAATATTAAGATATGAAATTCGTTCAATATTACCCAGCCCTGGTCTAAACAGTTGAGATCACATGAACTAAAAATTACCACTAAACAGCACTTATTGCCATGTCATTTTCATATAAATAAAAGAACTTCCCAGCTGGCTTTGGCTCATCTGTATTTTTTCTGGCTTTCTGTCAAAGGGCTGCTTGTTTAGAGTTAGGCTGAGACTTACCTATTAAACTTGATGCCATGTGGGAGATAACTGGTTGCATAAAAGCTGTGTCTGACATGCTTCAACAAAAAAAATCTAAAGACCAATCAAAATATTTTGACCCTGCTAACAGACTCACAAGCCAAAGATGCAGAAGTAGTGTGTGTTTTTCATACTTAATAAAACATGAGCTGTCATAATGCACAAGACACATTCTCACAATATTTACATACATTTTAAAATACTATAAATTGCAGAACTACTCATGAACCAGTTCCACTAGTTTGTGAATTACTGCATAGCCACACATACGTCACAGTTCATTATTAATGCGCCTCCTTAAAGATGTACAAGGACTGTTATTTCACCTGTGGGTGGGAACAGTCTGCATATTTCAGTCATACAAAATGCAGACAGCACGTGGCAATGATAAATTCAGACACTCCTGCAGAGCTGAGTGTTTCAGTGACTCTACACAGATCCTCAGTTTAACATGAAAAGTCACACTTCCTGCTGAAGTGCTGAATCTAGCTCCTAATAGAACAACACACACTAAGAATTTTACTTATCCAGGTATTGCATATCAACTTAAAATGGACCTGGTCCAATTTGCATATTAGGCCGTGCTAAATAAAAACACTTCCTTGTTAAAAGTTTCATTGGCTGCAGTTCAAAAGCTGTTCTCAACTCAAGCTACAAAAAGCCACTCTGGTAGATATGAGTCGGACACTTGAGCCAAATATGCATCTCATTTCATTACTACCATCAAATATTTCAAGTACTGAAAGGAAGCCAAATGAAAAGGCAAAACCGTTACCAACCCGAGCTTCAACTAAAATTCACTTCCTGTCTTTACGTGTGCTCGGCTGCCCGCGGGGCCCAGCCCTGCTATACAGGAATGCAGCTGTCAGACAAACAAGCCTATGTGGTTTAGCCTCTCAAAAGAGGGATATTAAAAGAAGGAGATTGTTTACAGTTTAAGGTATTTAGTTAAGATTACAAATGCAGAAGTGGCGAGCCCTTAGGCTCCCCTGCCTTCACCTGAGCTAGCCTAGCACATGGAAAAATCCTCACCTCGGCTGCTTAAACCAAACAAGAATGGCAATGTGTGTGTCCCACGGAGAAGGGAAAAGGGAGGTTGTTTTGGCAGGTCTAAAAGGGGGTGTGCGCTGATGTGGAATGGCAGCTAAGACAGACGGCAGGCTACACTCCTGTGCTCGGTTTCAGAGCAGAGAGATGGCACAGCAGGCCACTGACAGAGCACGTTTTATGGGAGTGTCTGTCTGCTGGAATGCACTCTCTTTCAGGCCAGATTCCAGCCTGCATTCAAGCTGTATTTCAGGCAATTTGGCTCTCATTTACACCAGCTTTCTAACATGCTAACATCACTGACTTGTACTACTCTGTTTACGCAGGAAGAGGTAAATTTATTTGAATACAAGGCACTTTGGGAAAACAACCATGAAGCAGAGCAGTAATGTATCCAGTCAGAGCTGATGTTACTTTAGATTAACTGCTTTGTGTATGTGTCTTTCTACACTTTCCTCATCTGTCAACCCCAGCAGATAAGACACATCTCAACAGGGATCGATCATCAATGACCATTCAGACTTCCATTAGACAAATTATCTACCTGCCCCATGTTCTGCTTGAGTCATATATAGCCTATATATCATATATCAAGCAACCAGACCCCACCCTAGTAAACACAATGAGTGTGTTATCTTGTTGCAGATTTACAGTAGAAGTGATTCCTGCGATATTCAACACATTCTGGACACAACTGTCTCATCAAAGCTAAAAGGGAAAGAGGAACAAGACGTGAAGCACCCGTGGTAACACCAGTTGTTGCTCCCATGTGAATTGGTGGCCTCGACAGATCCACTATGGATACAATTGATGAGATTAGGCGTCTACTTTGTCTGAAAACTAACTAGGCTGCTCGACTAATCATCCCTGACTTGGATTAGCCAGTGAATTGGACACAGACATGTCCACATCAGTCCACGCTGTTTTCAACAGTACTAGACACGAAAACGTGATAATGGGACTACACTGTTCTCCTTATAACTTATGCGTGGTTTCGTATTCGGAAGGTAAATGTATTAATACAAACAATGAGTTTGCCACAGAGGTTAAAAACGTTGATTATCAGCTTTCGTCAAAGCAGCGGTTGCAGCCAGGCCCAGACCAGACACGGCTCTCCGGAAGCACTGTGAAGTGCTGGTAAGGGTAAATCAGTACCACAGCTCGAGGCCATCATCTTCGGGACAAAAATACAAATTCTGGTCCTTTAAGGTAACCCACCAATGCCACAATGAGGTGTTATTTGGTTTCTAGTCCGCTCCGTTGTGCCACCGCCTTCCAGACGTGAGCTAGCTGTTAGCCTGCACGGCTAGCGAAATACCTGTCCAGTTGGGGTGTTCGATTCATTCACAAAAATATGTGAAAGGCGCAGTTTTAGGGGAGAAGAACTAAGTTCGGTCACGGCACCACTCCACGGCAGCGTGTTAGCGTTAATTTGACTAAGACAGATATAAAAACGAGACTGTTCCGGTTCTTACCTTGTCCAGACAATTCACTTTTTCCGTGGGGTAAACGACTAGATTACATCTGCTACACAACGGATTCATGTTGGAGGAATGCTCTTCTAGCTAGTTAGCACAGAAACCGCCGATGATACTACTCGTAGCTGTGTGCTGTCGAGTGTTCGCTCCGAAAAACAGCTATAGTGTGTGATTAGGAGCAGTAACAGACCAACTCTAATCTAGTTGTATGTAGGAAATCCAGAAGGTTGTTGTCGTTGTAGCCGCACAGCTGGCTGTCAGTCCACTAACCAGACACGGAAAGCGCGCTCCCGCCGCCTCCCTCGACTGCGCGCGTCCGTCTGAGTAGAAAGGGAAGAGGTAGTGTAGGAGGATCTGGTTTTTTTTTTTTTGTTTTGTTTTGTTTTGTTTTTTAAATTATTGCAAAAGAAGGAACGGGAACAATCATACATTTAAAATATTTAACTGGTACCACATCACCTCTGTTTTGCTTGAAAATGAAGCAACATGATTACAGTGTTCTGTAACTGTATGGAGGTCCAATCGACGCCTGTGCATGCGCGTGTCAAACTTATCTGTATTTGCGCCATCTGTGCTCGCATAGCAAACTTGTGCGCTCATCTTTATTGCTGCAGTTTTTTTGTGTGTGTGTGTGTGTGTGTGTGTGTGTGTGCTTCACCAGTCCAGTTTTCTCAAATCAGATTTTAAACATCTGCCACGTTCACTGCACTGCTTGCCCTACTTGAATGCTCATGTGATCCTTTTGTTTAGAGTGACATCTGCTGACAGAAGAGTTGCACTGTATCTGCATATCGGCCTGCATTATCTGATGTGTGAAGCTGCAATATTTGTACATTTTTTACACTTATTTTATGTACAGCATGAAATAAAAATGCAGAACATTCTATAAAAGCGCCAAAGCATGCCTTGCAAGCGGGAGTACTGATCAGGAAATGATGGGGTTATGTTTGAGCAAGACAAAAAGTGGAACTTTAAAGCAATCACAATCGCAGTCAAAAGCAGCAGGAACTGAAAGTGAAGCTCACTAAGATCCTTGCTTATCTGGTGAAAAAACTGCAACGTTTATGTATGTCAGCTTAGTGGCATGCATTTTAAAGTTTAATGCAGTGGAGGGGGTATGAAAACACATTTCTAAATACCATTCAACAACAATGTCATCCTTTTAAGGTATTTCTCTCAAACACTTTTAAGCCTTTATTTGGAACTCGATTTACAATGTAATTATTTGCACAACATGCAAATATCTACGTGATCCATAATTTCCTTTTCATGGTTTTAACATGGCCCAGCTTCAACAATGCTGTCTTTTTCATGACCGCCTCCTTCCACTTCCGTGTAACCAGACTCTTGCTTTTGAAACTTCAAGGAAGGCCAGTAGCTCTTGCGTCGCTGAAAAGCATCAAGCAATAATAATAATAATCATAATATGGATGCACAGAATATTAGCATCAGCTTGACTCAGGCTGGGGTTGCAGGATATGTTTTGAGCTCACCTGAATGAGGTAAAGCGGTGATGCAGCAGAAGGATGGTAGTTGATGTAAAGAGCTACAAGTATCAGAGCCAAGAGCAGCACCAGGGCAGCTGACAAGCCAGCAATCACTCCTGTGTTAGCCAGCCCTACACTCTTGGTTGAAGAATTTGTTTTTACATCTGGAATCAAGACAAAGTCTTAAGAATCCATTCCCAAACCTTTACCAGCTTATGCTAACAATACTTACCACTGCCAGTCTTGAAAATTTGATGTTTAGATTCATCTGAAAGAAAGTAAAAAAAATTCCATACTTATTCTATTGTACAATATATTTTTTTTTACTGGGCAATCAAATAAATCACTGGAGTTTTGTAATACATCACACGTAGAGTGTAGTCCCAAATTCTCACCATCACTCTCACAGCCTTTTTGTCGAGGAGTCAGAGAGGTCATGTCCTCGATCTCTGGTGTGATGGAAGCCCCAGTGGAGCTGTCACGCCTGGAGTAATCCTCACAGGTTGCACCTTGGCTCTACCCATACAGTAGACAGAACAATAAATGATAAGCACATATTAAAACATAGGAAAAGATCAAATAAATTAATATTTATTCTCAAAGTCCAGCTATACCTCGTCTGAACAAGCATAATCCAACCATTCTTGTCTGTGTCTGTCCATGCCATCTGAACATCTAAAACACCAGAAATACAGGGTTAAACCTTTATTGTGCTAACGCTGTCAGTTTGCAGAATTCCCCACTCACCTCTGCAGTACATGACACCAACTACAACCAGAGGTTTGGCTGGATGAGAGGCAGAGCTCACAGCTGTCATGCAGAAGGCAGGCTGTACAGGGAAAGAAAAGGAAAACACTGTTGATATTTAACTCTTTGAGTGTGGAAAGAAATCTCAGGCGATTTAGATATTCACTTACTAGGCAGGGGAATTAACTCAACAGCAGAATAGTTGGTAATCTTTGTGACATCTATCTCAACTCGATGGTACTCATAGATTGTTTGCTGTGGGAGATCTGGAACAGAAATATTGTGATTTAAATGTGTTTTTTGATGGTAGCACTTTATTCTAGTGAACAATTATTGCTGACCTGCTGACTGAGAAGAGGGTGACATGACCATGAAGGCATCAGATAACCCAGCTTTCACTGGATGCTCAGCAGAACTGATTACATTTACTGACAGGGGTATCTGGTAATTACAAAAAAGAAGAGGTTTCGCTTAATGCTTGCAATAATAAGATGAAGTGGCCAGATCTGCGAATGCCAGTAAGAGCACAGAGCAGAAATGTTCCTCACGTCTCTGTAGCTGAAAGTGATGGTTCCTGTTTTGTAAAGAGCAACCTGAAATGTAAAACCTCCTACAGTCTCTTTGCCGGGGAGTCTGACATGCTCCCACTGGACCACAAAGACCTCACCTGAAGATAATGAAAGCCAAATAGGAATCAAACAGAAAGATCAGACAATCTCATACTCAAGGACATATTCAAATGTCAGATGGTATTATACCATTATCAAGGTATTGCACAGTGGATTCTTTAGAGTAGCTGGGGTCAAAATTAGCCATTAGAGGGGCGATGTACTGTGTTGCAGTCAGCATACGGTGAGTAATGTCCCCTGTGAAGATAAACCCTGGAAAAAGGCCAGAAGGAAAAATATGTAAGACTTGTGTACAACTTATTACACTGCAAAAGGTCACTTGAACATCTGTTAGAAAATCAAAATGTACCTCCCGTTGCTATGGTAATCTGCCTCAGGTAATGTCCATAAAAAGGAAAGTCAAAGGACAGGGCGACCCTCTGCAAAAAGAGAAGATACAAACAGACACAGACAGAAGGAGACATATTTGAAAATTGATCTGTCATTTAAAAAAAAACAGATAAGAGAAATTTCTTTGTTGTCATGTTTTGATTTGTTATCCTGCAGTTCAAAGCACCCTAACTGCCTCTTAAAGGTAACTGAAATAGTACAAAGAAGCTGCAAAATGTCTGGGAAAACCTTTGTTTTATATAAATCTCTCAGTAAAAAGATTTGCTGTACTTTCTCTATGTTAAAACGTCAGTGTTATACTCCTTGAAAAGTGGACCAATTACGCTTGCGCCTATTTTCTGTCATATACTGTTACAGTGGTGGATGCTCATGCTAAACATGGCAGTTTCAAACAGTGAGACCAATGTATCTGCATCCCTATGAGAGAAAAGCCCAGCCTTCAGACTGCTCTGTTTCACATAGTTTTTTCTACTTTTTTTTTGGCTCTGTATGATGTCAAATAGAAAGAATATATTTAATACGGTCATCTCAGGCACACAGCTCTAGCCATGAGCACAGAAGCATGCACACCTGCTTTATGTGAGGGACAGCCAATCAGAAGAAAGCTGGCTTAAAAGTAGCGGCTTTATGGGAAAGAAGCTGCTGGGCTGCATGAAGGACCATTTAAGATAAATAAACATTATTTGGAACTGTGAATCATGCTGAGCTACTTTGGTAGAGTCCAAAAATAAAAATATGGAGTTGTAAATGAGCACAAGAAGTCCATTTTATGTTAAACTGTATTTATAGTGCAATTTAAGTTCTGTACCTTCCTTTTCAACATAGTGTCTATCTTGCTAGAATCAAAGTACCCACAGTTTACATGATCCACATTTAAAGAAGGGGGCACCTGAATTTGAACCAGGGACCTCTTAATTTGCAGTCAAATGCTCTACCACTGAGCTATACCCTCATACACTGTAACTGGTCTTATCACAACATATTGTTTGTACTGGAATCGCATGTATATTGGTTGTGTGATTGGAAGCAGCTTGTCTGTGATTAACATTTTCCCAGTATGCTGTCTGATGTAATTGTTTTGCAATGGACTAGCTGAATTATAGACACAACTTGGCCTTGTAAGGACAGATAGTTGAAGTGGCTGGGTGTTAACTTTCCAAAACAGATATTCTTCTAAATAACCAAGATTCAAAACTATAATTCATGACTAAAATTCACATGATCAGTATCAGGATCAATAGTGGGGAAACTGATCCTGCTGTAACCAAATATAAAGACGATCACGTTCAAATGCAGTTTTAGCTACATCAAAATACACTTAAGCCAGCTGTTTTGTGACTTTCCAAACTGCTGTCAAACCTTTCTTGCTAGATTCATCCATTTGCATTCTGATATGAGAAGGGAAACAACTGCAGCTTCACCATATGTAACCTGAACATCTGTAAAGCCAAAGAGCTCCAGTTCCACTTTGGTTTTGTCCATCAATATTCATTCTTTGTAGCTTTTCAGTGTACGTGATACTCAACGTCTTTCTTTATTAAGGTGTATTATTATATGGCAGTTTTGTAGCTCTTAATTTGTACCAAAATGTCCATGTCACTTAGCTTTCAGGGTTATGCAACCATATTTTTAAGAGGAAACTGCTTCTCGACTTGCTTTTGCATCAAATGTTAAGAGAAATTTTCAGGTATTTCTCATTTATACAGAGTTAGTAAGTACTTGCCAGGTTGCAGTAACAAATTATCTCTATACCTCAGCAGTATGATGAACCAAAACAATCAATTTTCAGAGAAATGCAGCATCAGTATGGAGTAAACTACACTTGCTGGCCACTTTGTTAGGTACAGCTTGCTAATACTAGATTGGACCTCCTTTTGCCTTCAGAACTGCCTTAATTCTTCATGACATAGATTCAACAAGGTGCTGGAAACATTCCTCAGAGATTTTGGTCCATATTGACATGATAGCTCACAGTTGCTGCAGATCTGTCAGATCCCAAGGGCATTCTATTGGAATGACATCTGGTGACTGTGGAGGCCATTTGAGTACAGTGAACTCACTGTTGTGTTCAAGAAACCAGATTGAGGTGATTTGAGCTTTGTGACGTGGTGCATTATCCTGTTGGAAGCAGCCATCAGAAGATTGGTACACTGTGATCATAAAGAGATGGACATGGTCAGCAACAATACTCAGGTAGGCTGTGGCATGTAAAAAATGGGGGCCAAGGTGTGCCAAGAAAATATCCCCTATACCATCACATCACCACCAGCAGCCTGAACCATTGGTACAAGGCAGGATGGATCCATGCTTTCAGGTTGTTTACGCCAAATCCTGATCCTACCATTCAAATATCGCTGCAGAAATTGAGACTCCTCAGGCCAGGCAACTTTTTTCCAGTCTTCTGTTGTCCAATTTTGGTGAGCTTCCATGAATTGTAGCCTCTGTTTCCTGTTCTTGGCTGACAGGAGTGGCCTTCTCTTGCTGTAGCCCATCTGCTTCCAGGCAGTAGGTTGTCTTGACTATGTCTACATGCCTAAATAAATTGAGTTGCTGCCATGTGAATAGCTGATTAGATATTTGTGTTAAGCAGCAGTCGAGCCTAACAAAGTAGCCAATAAGCACATATACACCCAGATTTAAACTAGGGACCTCTTGAGCTGCAGTTAAATGCTTTGCCACTGAGCTATATCTCCTTCAAAACAATAACAGTGAGAGGAAAAAAGTGAGTGCACACATTTATATGTTGCCTCATGGTTCAGGTGTAAAGCAATGCTGTAGTGGTCCACTTAAACAGTCTACAAACCCTATACTAGGTTCACAAAGCTTTGCAACTGGGCCATACCTTCTGTACAATTTACTAAATATTCTTCTGATGGGTTAAGAAGAAAACTGAAGGACGACAGTTCTTTTATTTCTGTGTGTGAGACTCACCACAGCCTGTTTGTATGAATTTGACAGAATGCCATGGACTCTAACTTGACCATGCCGGACATCATTCATGTCTATCCACAGGTTCTCTGTACGTTGGTCCTCTGGGCCAAAGATGCGCAATGTGTAATATTTGCCAGAATCCTCCTTCCAGACAGACAAACGCATGAGATTAGAGGTTTAAAAGCATGATGTGTGTTCATAGAGTGTGTCACACAAGTGTCAAAAGTTCACAGAGAACATGGTTAAATAATAGATTTCAGGTGTTAAATAATATGCTTTTGCATGCTTCTCCAAGTAAGAGGAGAAGAGTAAATGTTTCTTTCCAAAAGAGGGCAGTGTTTAACTTCAACTAAAACAAATATGACCAGGTAAGAGCCAAGAACATATTAAATGCCACAAACCATTACAGTCATAAGAAACACTGTGGTCTATCACTCACCACCACACGTGTCATGTTGTCTGGGAGGGTGTTGATGCTTAGTCCTCCACCCAGGACTGCCCTGCTTACTCTAGTGTGGCCTGAAGATGACCTCAGGGTTCTGTAAGCATTGCTGTCATCTCCAGTAGACTCTTCATGCTGCTGTGGGACCACACTGTACCAATCATCTGTCCAAAATAATGCATATGATGTTACACTGTCGTCCTAGTCAGGATGCAGTTCAAATTATAAATCTGCTGGTTTCATTTTACTGACTTCAAAATTAGAATGCACAAGAAACATTTCAGTTTTATTCAAACTGATGGTGTTTACGGTCATGCTTACTGCTCAGTCAGTCAGCCAAGCCATATCAGCTGTAGCCTTGTCAGTTAAAGCCCCTTGTTGAATGAAGACAAATAGGATACAAATAATATTTACTGATGCTCGGAAAGAACTGTCAGACCATACAAACAAAGAAAACCATACTGTAATAAGCAAACTGGGGTAGGTAGGACTTGTTTTAGAGTTTTGGGTGTTTTAATTGACAACTTGTCTTTCTTTCAAGCCACAAATTCCTGGTTAATTTTAGGTGTTTATTTTAGCACCATCCTGTAATTTCTTATGGAGTGTGGAAAATGCATGTCTGCTGGTATGTTTATACTGACAGCTGGATGTAAACCTGTGGACGTCTTTGTCCTTGGACAACCTCAGGAACCGATGCAGGTCTACACGTGAAGCCACACAATGAACAATGCCTGCTCTGAGCTCTAAAGAGTCCATAGATGCTGGCATTTGAAAACATTTTTATGGATTTTGGAACTGGTGACTGATAAATAGTTATTTTTAAATCTTAACTCAACTATACTATGTTGTTTAACATCTTCAGCACAAATTTTAAATGAACTTAGTCTTGTGTGATTTAAAAAAAGAAAAATACATCACAACCATACACACATGTGCTCCAAATGCACAAAAAAAAAAAAGTTAAATAGACCTTGCATAGTTTGCAGCTGTGTTTTGGGTCATTGTCCTGTTGTAGGAGGAAACTGGTTCTGTTATGCTGTTCAAATAGCCCACACAAAGCACCCCCAAACCATCATAGCGCCATCATATTTTTTCTAATATTGCTCTGTCTTAATCTTTTCCTTTTATGGGCCTGTCAAGACACACTGTGACTTTTTCAGCATCCTGTAGTGGTCTCTTCACTGTTGACCTTGTGTTTGGTGTTTTGTGGGTGCCCTCTAATGAATGTCAGTTGGGGACTTGCAAGTTTCTCTAACAAGAGTGATGTATATGTTCTCGTGCTCACATTTCTCTTTCAATTCTGGTTTGAGTGTGCTTGCAGTGTTTTGTGAGGGCATAACATCAAGGGCAAACCCTTGTGTGCAATATTTGTTTTTGCTCATGTCCTGCCTTCAGTAACTAATAGCCTTCATTTCTTTTTTGGAAGAAAAAGGTTTTTGGGGGATATTGTGAGATTATAATTGAACCTCATCCATCTATCTATCTATCTAGATAGTTGATAAGATTGTGGTGTTGCGGTTTTTTTACCTATATTACGGGACACGGCGATGACGTCACCGCGGGTTATATAAACCCCAGGCAGTGGCATTTCTTCGCGGGGTGTCTCATCTAACCCTAAATGAGGGTTTTCCCCTGTACTTAACGTTTGCTGTTTTGTGTTTTAGGCTTTCAGCAAACTACAGGGGATTTTTTTCAAATAGCGTTGGAAAGGTCTCGGGTTTAAAAAAAAAAAAAGAAAAAAAAAAAAAAAAAAAAACCAAAAAAAAAAACCCCCCAAAACCAAAAAAAAAAAAAACAAAGAAACAAAAAAAAAAAAACATATTAACACA
>VUQS01028942.1:0-12043 GCA_015108495.1 Heterochromis multidens | reverse complement strand
AAAAAAAAAAAAAAAAAAAAAAAAAGTTTTTCTCTCGTCACTCTCTTCTTCCCTCTAGATCTCACTGCCTGCACACACCACCCCGTTTCTAACTACACTTCTTCTCTCCTCCTCAGCACTGTTCCTCTGCTGCCATGGTGATTGCAGAGACACAGAGATCAGCTCACTGGGCTTCACAAAAGGCCTGGACCTTGAGTTGTCCTCTTTCTGTTTTCATTAACTGTATGAGAAATTGCTGTGTTACTCATTCCAGTGAAGCTCTCTGGAATCACAGCATCATTCAGAGAAATAATAAAAGTAATACCAGCAACAGCAGAATGGCGCCTCCCTGTGTCCAAACGGGCTATAAGGGCAGTCAGAAATCTGACATCTTAGATTAGACATGGAGATCATGATGCTAACAATGCCAGGTCTAAAATCCAAACATTGTCATCACCATTTTGGAGTCCACATGGGACACAAAAGCTTCTCTGTAGGAGTTTAATTTCCAGTGGTTTTGTAGAAGGTCTGCTTTACATGACATGCAAACTGACAAAAAGCAAGCTTTGCAAGCAATGTGGCCAACTCTACCACCTCTCTATTTAATTATCTCTATCTGCTATGGGAGCAAGCATGGAATCTTTGGCAGGGAAAATGACAGCTGAGAGTTTATTAGATTCACAGCTGGAGAGATAAGCAGTACCATGTCTCATAATCCCAATCGTAAACACAGTATACAGCATGACAGCAGCAGGTGGGAGTTTTCACATAGTGAGGATGTGATGACTTTCAACAAACAGATAATACACATCTTTCAGATTTTCCTGTTTTCTAAAAACTAGCATGTTGCTGTGCATAGTATTCATGATGTAAAAAACTACTGCAATCACAAAGGAAATCCTGTAATTAGAAAGTAACTGCAGTTATGTGCAAAAAGGAACATAACTGCCAAATATCTCATAATCAGTTAAGTCCATAGGATCTTTTTAAACAATGCTGATGCACACATGTGCATTTTAAAAAGATTACTATTGTTTTTGTTATGTTCTGACCTTCAGATAACGCTATAGCGAAGCCTCAGACAGCAGTCAGTCTTCTCAGCTCAATGGGTCTGTTTCATGGGGGACATTTTGACATGTCACATAGGAAAAAAAGAAACAAACTAAACAAGTGTGCATAATAAAAGAGAAGAAGGGTGAAATAATTTTAACTCACTGTCACACAGTTCTGGCCAGAAAGTAGCCATTAATGTTACCATTATCATCCTTAAAGCACCATGTGACATTATCAGTTTCTGGGTGAATTCTGTATACCATCACAAACCCTATCCAGAGCTGTATAGTCTTAGTGAAGAAGCAGTTTAGTGGTAGACTGCAGTGACTGTGGATCAGTAGGTTCAAGCTTGGGTGTTTCAGGTTTTCTGACATGAGTTTAGTATGTTTTTCATATAGCTACATGAGTAGATCAGCTAAAAGAAAACATGGGCAAAACTGAAATAAAAAAAGCCCCAAGTCATGGATTGATACATAAGGGAGGAAACTTTGTGATAACAGTACCGTAAATTTAATTAAATTTTATTCAAGCACCAGTTTGGACAGAGAACCCCAGTGATCATCCCCTATGAGCAAGCACTCCTGATGGGAAGGAAGAACTCCCTTTTAACAGGAAGTAAATTTTGGCAGAACCAGGCACTGGTTGGGGGTGAACGGACAGAGACAAGAGAAAAGAGAAAAGAAGAGCATGGAAAAACCAGGAATAACAAGCAGGGCAAAACACAAACTACAAAAATGAATGACGTGCAGTAGTGAGATATAAAAGCATCAGGAGTGAAAAGACGGGAGTGGAGAAGAAATGCTCAGTGCATCATGGGGAGTCGCCCAGCAGCCTGAGCATATAGCAGCATGACTAAAGGATAGTTCAAGGTCACCCGATCCAGCCTAGACTATAATCTTCATCAAAAGGGAAAGTTTGAAGCCTATTCTTAAAAGTGGTTGTCTCAAGTTCTTGTAAAGTTAACGTAAAATAGTTTAAATGTCAAAAATGAAAGAAAAGTCAGAACACCCAGAAAAAACAACATCATAACTTTAAGGTTGATATAATAAATTTGCCCAGAAACAGCAGAAATGGATATGCCATTGTACTGCTTATGCAGTACTGTATATTCACATTTATTATTGATGTGCTGCAGTTCATGTAGCTGTAGCACATAGCTTTATTTAAATTTGCTCGTGTCACTTGTGTATTTCCTGTGTGTGGATATACACAAGTGAGATGTTTATATTAACTGTAGTGTTGTTATTTTGTATTCTGCTCACTGTCAGTTTTCTTTATCAGTTCTCCTTGCTTTGTATTTGTCTGCACTGCCCTCATTAGTATCACCTGTGTTGAATTTGTCTCACCTGTGTTTAATTATTCAGTCATTTTTTTGTTTTAGTTTTATTGCTATATGAATATTGTATATACAGTTAAAAAAAAAATAAGGGGACACTTAAATCATACATTGTTTCTTGAGTCATGAAATATTCCAAGTTTTACTGACATACAATGGGGAATTCGATGACAGCAAAATGACGTAACAACAGTTATTGGAAACCGAAATCATCAACCCTGTGAGGGCTGTATTTGTGTGTGTGTGTGTGTGTGTGTGTGTGTGTGTGTGTGCGCTCCTCTGTTTCCTCTTTCCAGTTGCCTGTCCATTTGGGTTCCTGTTCTCTAGTCTTTGTTGTCTTTCCTGATGTTACTTTTCATGTTTCTACTTCTTTCTTGTGTGTTTTGTATATTTCCCTGTGTTCCTAGTTAAGTCCCTAGTAAATAACCTCTGGACCTTTTTCTGGACTTTGTCTTTTGCATGCTTTTCATCTAGTTTATTTACCTTGCTGAGCGCCTTGTGTGTGACCTACAGCTTGTCCAATAAACATTTCTGAACCCTGGTCTTCTCTGTCCTGCATGTGAGTCCTGTCATCTGTGTTACAGTAATAGCTATATATGTCTAAGTTTGCTTACATTTGTTTGGCCTGATATATTTTTAGCTGTACATCTGTGTTTATTTTATCCTATAGATCTAGTAAGTAAGTAAGTACAAAATTTTTATATAGCACTTTTCAAGACAAGAAACCTGTCTCAAAGTGCTTTACAGAGGTATCAATAAAAACCAGCTTGTGGTAGGTTAAAATTAACACACATGAACCAAGTAAAACAACACAGAATACAAAACACTACCCAAATGCTTATCTGATCAGATGAGATTTAAACCGTTTTTTAAAGGATGCCACAAAGTCAGGGGTGCAAAGAGAGGATGGTAAGCTATTCCAAAGTTTTAGAGCTAAGGTTTGGAATGCATAATTCTCCTTAGTTTTCAGACGAGTACGTTGGATCACAAGAAGACCCCTATCTGCAGACCTAAGAATCTGACTTGGAGAATAGGGGTGGAGTAGTTTGACAATATAGGTGGGAGCTCACCTTGTAAGGCCATAAAAGTAAGCACCAAGATTTTAAACTGAAATCTAAACCTGACAGGAAGCCAGTGCAGAAACTTTAACAATGGGGTCATATGAGAAGATTTATAAGAGTGAGTTAAAAGCCTTGCAGCAGCATTTTGGACAGATTGGAGGCAATTAAATAGATGTTTTAGACAGACAAGAAAACAGAGCATTACAGTAATCCAAGTGAGAGACGAATGTACGAGCATCTCCAGTTCACTGTTTGAGACAACAACTTTTTGAGAGTTTAGCAATATTTCTTAAATGGAAGAAAACAAGATTGACAGAACTTCTGTAGGAATCTTTAAGACTGATCAAAAATGAACCCTAGGTTCTGCACATTAGCTTTTACAGTAGATGAGGAGGACCCCAAATGGTATCGAATTTGGGCAGTAATGTTCTCAGAAGTGATAATCAGACACTCAGTCTTGTTTGCATTAAGCTGCAAAAAGTTATTTGCCATCCAACCTTTAATTGCATTAAGACAATTAATTAAAATGGATAACTTATCCAACTGTGGGGTTTAAAAGAGAGGTACAGTTGAATGTCGTTGGCATAAAGATGATGTGACCTAATGGAAGAATATACAACGAAAATAACAAGGGACCCAGATCCTTGTGGAGCGTGGCAACATCTGACCAAAAATTGCCCACTGAGACCAAAAGCTTCTATCAGCAAGGTTTGACGTGAACCAATTGAAGACAGAGCTGGAAGTCCCTACAATGTTTAACCTATGGATTAAGATCTGATGATCAACTGTATTGATGGCTGAGCTGAGGTCCAACAAAACAAGGACTGAACTGCCACTCCTATCCTATAGATTCGTCCTGCACATATGTATTATTCAGTAATATGAACTGAAGTCAGTCTTGTTTCCTGCGTGTGAATACTTGAGCTGCAGAATTAGTGAAAGAAGACATGTTTGCAAAGACAAATCAGCCTTCATTTAGATTTCTTGTATTTTAGATAATTAATAATGGGTGCCTCTGATTTAAGGGAGAGTTTCATCTATTGATTTGCTGTCAGAACTTAAAGGAAAAGTTAATGTGAAAGAGGGAGTGGTATATTCAGACCATACCTAGGTCTAAGAAGTCTAAGAAAAAAGTTGTATGGCAATTGAGTGTAGACTTGAAAAACATTCCCTACTTGTTTGCTCCTGTCACAGTGACTGTTTGGTTTACAGGTTAAATTTTGAAAAGCACAGAAAAATTGTGGCTTCTTGTCCAAAAAAAAAAAAAACCCAAACTTTTGTGTTCTTCTGTGTTTAGCAAGCATGTGTGATTGTCACATGAGTAAAGTGTTACACTGGTTGTCCCTCAGCCACAAAAGGTACTTTTTCAAAAATCACAAAGTCTTCAGATGTGGTTATAGTCACACAATTCTGAAGTGACCACAATTTTCATTTCTCACCTTTCAAAGAAAGAAAAAAAGTAACTTTTGCACACCAACTTGTGCCTCATTTGTCTGGCGCTGCTAAAAGAAGGATGCAGTGTGTGTGTGTGTGTGTGTGTGTGTGTGTGAGTGAGAGGTGCAACCAAATGGGTACATGATCGCTCGTTGTCACGAATGTGAATTCTGTGGTGTTATTCTCGCCTTCCATTTACAGTAACAGCCATAAGTATAAGCTCATTTCTCCCCCTAGCGGTCAGAAAGCCGTCCGTTATCCAGCGATTAAATACCACAGCTGTCGTCAAAATGAAGTCGAATTTAGCTAAAAGTAATTACAAATCATTAAACAAAACAACATTTAAACATAACCTGACTCTACATCATATTTAAATAATGAGCGTACCGTCTCCACGCACCACATGGGGGTATAGCTCAGTGGTAGAGCATTTGACTGCAGATCAAGAGGTCTCCGGTTCAAATCCGGATGCCCCCTCAAAACTTATTTTGCACTTTCGTTAATGAAACACTGTTAAAAACGACACGTGTGTGGTTAAAATCGTGGTAGCGCTATCATAACGTTTTACTTTAGAAAAAAAAGCTGACTTTAACCTCAATCGTTCAAATAACACAAACACTGTATAAGATGGAATATATTGGACAAAGGGTGTTGAATATGGACCTGCCAAGCAGGACGAGTCATGGATGCAGTGAAGGAGGACGTGCAGAAGATTGGATGCTAGAGACAGGGTGAGATGGATGTGGCGATCCCTAATGGGAGCAGCCGAAGGAAGACGAACATTATATTAGATGGCCTTACAGTCAGGTAAATGTTTACAGAGAACTAGCAGGAGTTAAAAACCTCAATAGCATGCTGTGTATCCCTTCTTAAACCAATAACACATACACACACATACACACACACACAAACACACACACATAGCAATAATAACATTTATTTAAAAAAATTACACTATACAATATGTACATTATAAAATTATTACTCATTGTCTCTAGCAGCTAGCTCCTTTTCCCATTCAGGAAATCGTGTAATATACAGTACATAGTTCAAAAGCATTTAAAGAAAAGAATGAATTAATACAAATATTCAGGTCTAATGAAACTGACATTTTTTGCTGGCATTAAATATAGTTTTTACATCAGGTGCAGGCTTGTAGGCTTTTGCAACATTGCAGAAATTCTAAGAAGGAAAGATCACAGGAGCTGCAGCATGCGCCTTTGTTTTTTCCCCATTGACTATTACTGTTTACTGATTAGACCGTGATGAATCAGTAGTTCAGGAACTGAGACCTAAAATCTTCAGTTATGAGAATCAAGTCAAAATGAAATCATGATTGTGCCATTTTAAAGTTTCTGTGAAATCACTGGATCAGCTTGATAAAATTAAAAAACCAACAGGAAAATATATGACTTAGTGTTATAAATCATCATCTGTTA
Organism: Heterochromis multidens; assembly: GCA_015108495.1. NCBI lineage: Eukaryota > Metazoa > Chordata > Actinopteri > Cichliformes > Cichlidae > Heterochromis > Heterochromis multidens. The sequence continues at coordinate 5,741 of VUQS01028942.1, read as the reverse complement.
TTATATCTGGTACTTCTGCTGAGGTAGGATAATTTGCCTAAACATTGTTCTCCTCTACACACAGGACACTTATGTAAATGCATAACAAACACTTTGTAAGCACTTTTTTTTCCTCAGTGCACAACCTCCAGATTACTAAAATATAATCAAACCACCAAACAGTTTTTGAAGCTTGTCTGTTGTCATCTTTCTGAGACTGAGATGGAGACGAAGCAGGTTTCTTCAGACTGTTACATCGTCAGTAAGTCGTACTGGAGACGTGGCGAGGCAGGCTCTGTCACAGATGCCTTGTTCACAGGCTCAAAACACTGTAAATAATCCTGACGCTGTGGCCTTTGCAGTGCCTGAGAGGTTGGCTGAGTTTGAGGACTTTTAATCCATTTTTTGCCTTTAGTTTGCAACAACCCGCGACTTCATCCAGTCCAGACTGGCAGGTAGACTGCAGGGAGAGACAAGAAGCATTTTGATAAGTGATACAAAGGCTGTGATTTCAACAGAAGCTGATATGCAGAGGCATGTTTCTTTTAACTAGGTCCGTATTTGGGAGGACTGAGTCATACTCAGTGATAGTGAGAGCAGGAGGTGTGTTAGACTCACCCCTCTCCTGTCAGGGCGCAGCAGGCTTGGACATGCCAGGAGTGTGTTGTGATGGAGTCGAGTGTGAGGAACTGGGAGATTTCTGTCGCTGTCAAGGAGCCCTTCATGTCCTGTTTGTTGGCCAGGATGAGAATGGCTGCATTCTGTAGGTCCTAACAAGAAAAAAAAAAATGGGTTACTGACACTGTGTCTGTGATCGGGTTCCACAGGAAACCCCATGATGTTGTTAAAAACAAACAGCAACCTCAGCGGAAAACACTGAAACACACAGGCGTGCTGACTATAAGATGAAACTTCCTCATCACACTATGTCATGGGTGAGTAATCTGCTTTAACAGCTGTTACGCAATCAGTCTGTGTCTGAATGCGGGAGGGTATGTCAAACATAAAAACACAAATGCCAAACACAGGCAGCTTCACAAAACAACAATGTGATTTTACGTCAAAGCAGCTCTCAAAGAAAACAGGTGAAATGCTCCATATTTAAATGATAAAGAAAAGTGTGATTAACCCTCCTGTACCTGTTTATCATCTGTAAGAAGTATTCAAACATGTTAAAAGGCATTTTAATATAATTATGACCAAGTAAAGTATACTAACTTGGCTATATGGCAGGCTAAAAGTGGAAATAAAGTCAATATCTACACTATGTTTTTAAGACCTGGGGTTCCTACCTCATGTGTGAGCATTCGGTGAAGTTCTTCTTTGGTTACAGTCAGTCGTTCCCGGTCAGTGCTGTCCACAACCAGAATGACGATCTGAAAGGGAAATAACAGTTACTTAAACCCATTATAAGCTCAATATTATCATGACCCAATTTATGGGATGCTTTATTGATAAGAGGGACCATAACATGTCTGCAAAGCTCCATTAAAAATAATGTACATGTAATATGTTGTAAATAATTATCTACAAGAAAAGTGATAAAAAGAACCAGGTGCAAGAGCAGTCAGGGCTTCTAATGTTTTCACTTTCTCTTGTTGGGAGCTACCAGTATCACTTCCAGTGCACTTTAATGAAAACTTTACTGTGTTTCTTAAGTTTTTTAGAGATAAAAAGGAGCCGTACCTCCGTGTTGCAGAAGTAGGAGTACCAGCTGGCTCGCAGACTTTCCTGTCCCCCGATATCCCAAACCAAGAAGTGAGTCTTCTGAACGGTGATCTGCTCAACGTTGCTGCCAATGGTTGGTGATGTGTGGACGGCTTCTTTCATCAGGCTAGATGTGTTTAAAGGTGGGAAATGGTGCATTTAGAATGAGATTAAACTGTGAGTACAGATAAAAACCTGCTACAGGCCTCAGAAAGCAATCAAATCACTCACAACTGGTAGAGGATGGTCGTCTTCCCAGCGTTATCCAAACCCACAATGATGACTTTGTGCTCTGTAGGAAAGTTAAACATGTTAAAGTTGCATACTCACTGCAAATTCACCTTCAGCAGATACACAGATAAGATAAAAGGAAGGTACAGGAGTGTGATGTACTGAACAGATTCACGTGTCTTATCAAAGGACTGTTCTTGCAGTAAAACCAGTAACAGCTTCTTATATAATAAATGATCTAAACTTCACTGTATCAGAAACAAAAAATGAAACACTTTGTAGTAAAGTGATTAAACACTGAACATGAAATTGTGTTAGGCTTAATGTTTTAGACACACATATCGCCTGATACAGGATATTAATACCCTGACTGGCTTTTATAATTCCTTTAAATAGCAATAATTCACACATCAAAGAAAGAACACAAGAATTAAAGCAGTTTTACCTTTGTCCCCGAACACAGCCATCATCTTAGACAGCAGGTATCCCATGTTCAACAAGTGTGCGAGTGCTAGGTGAGCGATGAATACAAAAGAAATCCAACAGGAGGCGGCTGCTGGATACAAACTTCACTATCGATTATCCGTTGACTGTCAGAGTAACTCTGCTGCGGGACATAATATCAGTTTCTGCAGCAGCGTACCGTTTGTGGGCGGCGCTTCCTTCCACAGAAAATCTGCTCTTTCAAAGAATGAGTCACGAACTGAGTGCATAGCGATGATGGTGCGTTCAGTGCTATGGGAAATGCAGGATGTATTGAGGGAAATGCAGAACGTAGGTTAAAGATTGGCATCTTTAACATGAAGGGCAAATGTAGTGTAGCCTATTTTACTCAGATGCGATTTTCCCAACTTCTTAAAAGCATCAGTGGAAGATTGAGATTGTTTTAAGGTCCTGTGTGGTTGTCTTTGTAGAGATTTAGGAATGAGGCATTGAGTTTCAGTAGGGATGCTTCCACAGATGAGCACATATCTTTTTGTAGCACAGGTTTCCTGTGAGACATGTGTTTACTGTTATATAGAGTCAATTAAATTGTGGGACATTGTCTCAATATGTGAGAAAATGGATAAAACAGATGCTGAGCAGTCCCACATAAAGTGGGACACCTGGTCACCCTAGACAGAAAGTAAGGGCTCACACTGTACTCTCTGTGATATGATAAACCCTGGCCATAATGTCATTTCTGTAATCCACCATACAGAATTTTATTTATTCTACCCTCATTTTTATGAAGTGGAAAAATTATAGAAATAGAAACTACCCTTTCTTGGTTATAGTGATTATTAACTTAGGGGTGATAAAGCCATTTAAGGCATTTAAGGATTCATTGTTTTGTTTTGTATTTTATTTGGGCTGTATAGTCTTGTTTACCCCGTTTATTGCATCATGAAGTCTTTATCAGGTCTGTAGACCACTACCTGTTCTCCAAACCGAGGAAGAATATGTATGAAAAGACTAAATAAATTAATTAGCTAATCAGAGATTATTTCTTCTTAGGACGTTGTGAGGCTTTGGAGTTAGCCACAACGTTTTGAAAACGTTTTATGTCAGCTTGATTGAAAGAATCCTTACATTCAATATTTCAGTCTGGTTTGGTAACCTGACTGTGGCAATTAAGAACAAACTGAAGAGGCTTGTCAGAACCAATGGAAAAATGATTGGTTGACATCAAACTTCATTGGATAAGCTGCATCATCAGGCTGTTTTAAGGAAAGCTCGGCCTATTGTTGTTGACTGTGAACACCCTCTTTACTCTGACTTTGAATTAATGCCCTCAGGACAATGTTATAGCCTCTAGCTAGAAAAAAGGTGTATAAGGGATCATTTGCACCAAAAGCAATCAGTTTACTGAATAATGAGATGCTGTGATGTATTTTTACTGTTGTATTGAAGTTTTATGTGTGCATGTGTATGGATGTGGGTTATGAATTGAATTGAGTGATTGATTTATGACTTGGTGAACCGAAGACAATTTTCCATTGATGTGGACAATAAAGTTATTCTTCTTCTATTCTTCTATTCTATTCTATAAGTTAAAAAAAAAAAGCCTGGATAAACCCGTCATAATGAGATATCAGTGTTCATTAAATGCGCCTAAATGTACTGACAATTTGTTTACGTCCTTAAAGCTCGAATTCAGAGCTCAGTAGGAGCCTCTGAAGGCAACTGACAACATAGTCCTGTCACACCGACGGCACGAGCAGGATGATGACGCAGTCGGTGACAGACGCACGTCGGGTCTATATATGGAAAGGGAAGTAAAACTGTGATCTTCCTTTCTGAGAAACGCAGGAAGTTATCGCTCTCTAAAACCAACAGAAAGCAAAACTGGGTATAGCAAAAGAATTCCCCGGGATTTCCATTGAACCGTCCAAGGAATTTTATATCAGTTCCACTCTCCTCAGTTACACAATCATGATATCGATGACCTCTCTGCATATTAGGGCCTTTGAGCTGACTGATTTTTCTTAATCTCCAACCCACAAGAGATTTAGTAATGAGACATTTTATATTCACTGAGTCAGCCAAAGTATTGTATTTTCATTTCATTCCCACTTATTCATAGATCTAAGCGTTTTAAAAGTATCATTGCCAGTTTTTAATCTGAAAAGTACTCTGGAAATGAACATATTGTGAAGGTGAAATGTATTTACTTAAGTGTGTTGTGGCAAAAGTAATCACATAAGCAGATTTGTTCAATAGGAATGCTATTATGGTATCTGTAATTATTAATATTATTACTACACCTTTCTGTTCCACTATAATTCAGCAGTTATTGTCTTATTACTCTCCTGTATTTATCTTTACTGCTATAGGCTACTTTACAGGATAAACAATGTGAGTTGTTATTACCTTGCATGCCAAACAGTATATATAATAGTTGAAATGAACTCCACTGTACAAGAATAATATGCCACTTATTGTTAATCCATATGAACTGACAACAATGAACAGAAACACACTTTCCACATGTGTACACCTCAAAATTTAAAGTAACAATATTGCAGATAACTTTTTTTGTGTGTTTTTCAGTAAAATTAGCCTTCCTGTTTTACTTGCAATAATGTAAATTCACACTATGACATACTTTTACATACAAACTTGTGTTACTTGTTTGGTCCCATGAGCTCAGTTTTTAGTGGTTTGATATTACAGTTATCTTGACCTTGTTAAGCAACGCTCTGATGTAAGACTCACATTTCGGCTTTCAGATGGGAACCATGTCTTAAGTTTGTGACAGTTCGTCCTGTGCAGAGCATTAGCTTGATGATGACAAAAACCACATCCTGGAGCCAGCTGCACATTTTGACTTCAGGTTTTTGTTTTCTCACAGAGCAAAAGCAGGTGCAATCAAATATGCTGCAATTTGATAGGAGTGTTTTGGAGATTAAAATTCCTGTGAATACAAAGTGGAGCATTTATTTTTTCTCAGCAATCTGCCAGCAGTCTCATTGCTCATTGTTTTGCAGGTTTACACCCAGCAGAGAACCACAGAGCAGGTTCTACAGGCAGGGCGACATCTGCTTTTTTTGTATATGATACAGTCATAGAAAAAAAACTTAGTACACCTCATGAGTCAATACCTTGTACAGGGTGGGCCATTTATATGGATACACCGTAATAACATGGGAATGGTTGGTGATATTAAAGTCCTGTTTGTGGCACATTAGTATATGTGAGGGGGCAAACTCCCCAAGATGGGTGGTGACCATGGTGGCCATTTAGAAGTCGGCCATCTTGGATACAACTTTTGTTTTTTCAATAGGAAGAGGGCCATGTGACACATCAAACTTATTGGTAATGTCACAAGAAAAACAATGGTG
>VUQS01028941.1:0-11470 GCA_015108495.1 Heterochromis multidens | reverse complement strand
TGACAATGATCCAAAACACAAGGCCAAGTCGACCTTTCATTGACTACAGCTGTAAAAAAGTGAAGGTTCTGGAGTGGCCATCTCAGTCTCCTGACCTCAATATCATTGAGCCACTTTGGGGAGATCTCAAACGTGCAGTTCATGCAAGACAGCCCAAGAATTTAGAGGAACTGGAGGCATTTTGCCAAGAAGAATGGGCAGCTTTACCATCTGAGAAAATAAAGTACCTCATCCACAACTACCACAAAAGACTTCAAGCTGTCATTGATGATAAAGGAGGCAATACACAGTATTAAGAACTAGGGTATGTAAACTTTTGATCAGGGTCATTTGGATAGTTTCTGTTGTCATTATGATTTAAAAAGGGCAAACACAATTGTTTGATAATAAATGGCTTCACTCAACGTTATGGTTAGTGAACCATGAGTGAAAGAAAAGTTTGTGTAGTATCATTCGTATTCTCTGAGAAATGGCCAAAAAATCATAAATGGTATGTAAACTTATGAGCACAACTGTAGCTGTGGAATGAAGCTGCCCTAAAGAATAATATAGGACAGAAAATCAAAAAGTAAGCTGATCCCTTGTTTTGGAGGAAGGAGGATGTGACAGAGGTAGAGGTTACAGTCTAAGTGAAATGAATGAGAGCAGCCTCCTTGGCAGTGGAACATATGGGGATCATGCATGTGTACGTTCTCGTTCTACACTGACTGACAGCTGGTTTCAAGTGAACAGGAGGGAAACCAGAGACGAGGAGGTCAACAGACACTGGGCTCACTGGCTCAGGTAGATTGGGTCAGTGTTTCCATTCACACCTCACCATCCCTTGACAGACTATGCCAAAAAAAAAAAAAATCTGAACAAGTTGTTTACTCTTCGGGGTAGAGGAGCTTAGCTTCCAAGAAGTGAACAAATACGATACTCAGCCTATTCTAACAGGTGTTTATCTTACATCATTTATTTTATACAGGTGAAATATACAGTGCCTCTATATCGATCTATAGCCTTCACAGAGGGTTTGTCTACCTCTTTGTTTTCTTATCCTGGGATGCCTTGCTTACTGAAAGAATTCATATAGAAACTGATACCTGCACTGCTGGGATGAAGTTCTTGCTAAGCACACAGGATCCTAAGGAGGAAGTTACTTTACTGGGACAAAAAGCCCAGGGCAACAGCAGTAAACAAACTAAGACGTGGCATTCAGACACACTGAGAGACACCTGCAGGTCATAACTGTCGTTACTTATTCTATAGTTTCTCTCTTCTTGTTACTGTTCTAGTTTGTTTTTTCCTTAAACTCTTAAATTCTGCTTGTTTCCAAATCCCCCATAAGAGGACAAACAGAAATGACACTGACTACAGTTGAACTTGGATAGAGTCAATAAAGCAAGCACCATAATCAGTGAACATTAACCCTGTAAAGCCTGAACCATGAAGTAATTGCCAGAAAATTCAAATTTTTGAAACTGTGTGTTTATTGAACCTTCTGACAAAAAAAAGAAGTTAAATATTAATTTGTACATAAGACTTTTCATTTGCATCACTTTTGCTATGTCTGTATTCTGTGCAATTTATTGACTGCATGTATCTAATTATATACATGAGGTTTACCAGGATAAAAGAAATCACACTAATGTTGTAGAGGTCTCAAAAACTCATGTATCAAATATAATACACTTGGCGTTACAGGGTTAAAGAAAGTAATGTATGTTCAAAACACAATGCTGCAGGCAGAATAAACAAAGAAAACAGTATTAAAAACTGCTAATGCTTTCTTCATTTTGGGGCGTAACAATACTTACTTAAATAATAAGTCATCTTTGTTAAAATGTGCAAGAGCAGCGACGGGAAAAACACGGAGCGCTAAGACTGACATCATCATTCGCACACAGTAACAAACAAATCCTAGTAATTAATTAGTAACTGACTTATTAAAATACAGTGTTTCTCTATGTCAGCCTATCATGATTTTTGTATTTCTGCATTTGTGATAGTAAACCTCACTGAAAGCATAAATGACTTGTTGCCTTACAAATTGTGGGTAAAATTAAGCTGATATCTACTGACATCTGCCAGCTGTACAGCTGTTGTAGATTACTGTTATTGATTAGGCCCGCTCTAGCTATGGGCAGGGCAGGGCTGCTAGTTTCAACTGGTGGAAAACAAAAGCTCAGAAAAAATAAATAATAATAAAGTGTGTAATCTTTGACTGGGTAGGCAGCCTGCAGCTCCCCTTCACCTAAAATCTGCCCACTTCACACCCTCTTAACACACAGTGTCAAAAGCAAAATGCTGTGTAGTTTTGTAAACTCAGAGGAAGGCAACAAGCACACACCCATATCTCACTTCTTATAGAAAAAAAACACACTCAAATGTATAACCTGCTCTAAATTGTGTAGCTAATACATTTAATGTAACAACAGATCATTACTGACATGTTCTGTCTTGTGTTTTTATTTTACTTTATTTTATTTTACCCTGATACCTCTGTTAAATCCACCTGAGACATTTTTTTTGTTTCCTTTCTGCAGGCCTCTGGGAGAGACTGTGAGTCCACATATTGTTATTTATAGCACCACTTTGTAAAAAGAATTTTTACACATGCACACATGCACACATGCACACACACACCAGTCTGACTGGCTGATTAGATATGAAACAGTTGAGGCCTCTGTTTCTGTCAAAAGACTTACTTTTGAAGTCTTTGACAGCAAAAAGTTTTTTCTCTCCTGAAGTGGAGTTAAACACATTTTCAATGTCTAAATCAATTTATCCACATGTCTGTCAATGTTACTGTCTGTGTTTTTTTTGTTTTTTTGCATGTACACGTAATTTGAGAAAAACAGATTCAGAAATTACAACCCCAAAGACATTTGCAGGGTGTTGAATAGAAGGTTCTTTCCTTCTCAGTCAATTGCTTAAAATTTTCACTTGCACGAACTTCAGACCTCTATCTACCTTAATTATTGTCAGTGAGAGCACAAACAATGAGCAAGTAAATGACATAAAACTCTTGGTGATCATTTTCTCCTAAACTTCTAGAACCAAAATTTCACACTGTGTGACATGCCTGAGAGAGTCGAAACAACATTAACGCAAACTGATTCAAAGGGTTCAGAGCCCCTAGGAAAACAGGCTAACACACATGTGCACGTATGTGGTCGTGCTCGTAGGTGCATGCGCACACACTCACACATTCAGAAACAAACAGTATCTCATTATATCTCAGTTGTGCCCTGCAGCAGGGTGAGTATTTAGACAGTTGTCCAGAGGAGTTTGCGGGGAGTTACCATGTTAGATTGTGCACAAATTAGTTTGCACCCTGAGGGCAAAGTCGATGCCAGCCTCAGGGGCTCTGTGAGTGTGGTTGTGTGTGTCTCTTGCTGCAGAGTTGAGAAAGTGCCTGAGTGTGCTGGAGGTGGAGGACATCACACATGTCCCCATGTACTTCTGCCAGTGTCCAAAAATAAATAGGCACTTGTATTGACCCCTTGTTGATGAATTCGTCTCTGGGTAAAGGTCACCAATGTCTCAGCAATGTGTATCATGTTTATCTGCTTGTGTTCCGCCTCCTGTTCTCTTCCTCTTCAGTCTTACATCAACTAAAAGACATTAATTTCTCTCCTCTTCCTCCTCTGCCTCTCTGTATTTGCTGTGGCAGCTGTAGATGCTCTTTTTTTTATTTTAGTAGGCCTGTTGGCTGCCTGGTGATTAATTGGATGGCAGGGCTCAGGTTGTAAATAGATGTTCTATTCTCATGGTTGTTTTCCCCAGTTCGGAGACCACGCAGCTGATTAGAATCCTCACTGAATATGAAACACAGCAGGTGCTAGAAAGCCCAAGGTTGACACAAGCCATACACACATCCACTTATCTGTGTTTCCTTTCATGTGTGCCCCTCTGACAGATGAGAGGCATGCAACTGTAAGCTGAATAACAAGATATAAGTAGCGTACATGAATGCATTTTTGCCTGTTACCACATATGCAGTAACCAGACAGTGATTTTGCATCTGAGTCATATCCATGAATATACACTACAATCTCATCTCTACAGTAAACCCAGTGTGACAAGTATCCTATTTCAAAAAGGACAGGTTACAATAACACAACCCACACCAAATGCAATCTCAGAGTCCATCGACAAGCAGCCATGTGCTCCCAGACAACCAATGACTCATGAGAGGCCATAATAACACCCACCGTGGGGTTCTAGTGACTGACAGCAGCAGCTGAAAGTTTCTACAAAGCATAACATTTAGCTACCGCTCACTGTTATCAACCCACATAAGTGAACTTAAGTGAAGTAATTGGATTATTCTAATAAAAATAAAACAGAATCATAAGCATGTGCTTACTGCTTATCTACAAGCTGCTCTCTCTTCACGAGTATTAAGGCCCATATAACGCCTTGAAAGTAGCCAAGTAGCAAGCTCTGGGCTGAAAAAGTGCAAAAACTGCACTTCCTGGAGTGGCCACTTTAGGGTGGCTCCAAAAGTGAGTCAATACCCATATATACCAGTGTTAAAATGCCCAACTTTAAAGCATTAAAAAGCACGTTTTTAGCCCAGTATAAAAAATGTTTTTTCTCTATAGCTAATTTCCCCCTTCATAACAGCTGTACAGGGGGTGTATTTGCTTATATCTCAACAATTTGGCTTCTATTAAGGCCTAAAGTTAGAGGCATGGCGGCCTTGATTGACAGGTGTGCCAACACATAGCTAGCCGATACCTGTCTACTAGCTCTCACCTCTGCTAATCTGAGTTACTGAACTGGGCCGCGCAATGGTGTTTGTGTTGTTGGTGCTTTTTGGAGCATTTGTAATGCTCCAAAAAGCACCAACTTATCTACCAACAAGTGCATTTCTGTACAACTAAATTACAGCACTAACGTTAGGAAACACATTTGCATCCATACATAAAATTTCGTATTAACATAATGAGGAAACATTAACTGGCATCTTTGGCAAGCCATGAATATATCCAAACTTAATGTATTAACATATATTTTCAGCCAAAATATTCACTCTCACAGATCTCGCAGTATAATGTCTAGTTTAATGTTATGTTTAGACTTTCACCACTTATGACTGAAGGAAAATGATGGTCTGCTTTAAAAAAGGCAACAAAATCCAGATGTCTGGGTGTCTGAGCGTGAGAGATGGGCACTTTGTATGCCCACCATCCAAACCAACCACCTCTTGCATACTTCAAAAAAGTTCTGTACAAAAGATATTGCCAGCAATAACATGCATCAACTCTAACATTCAAACCATCTACCCTATATTGTGCAAATCTCTTGTGCTACTAAAACAGCTCTGTCCCATTGAGTAATGGACCCGAATTTCTGGGGTTGTTCTGGGTGTGCTGTCTTGGCAGTGACTCATCATGGGTGATGAGGGCCTCCATGGATCAGGCTTGTTTTGTTGCATCCCACATTGTTTATAATCAAATTGGAATTTTGTGAGTTTAGAGGCCTGATGAATATCTTGTGCTTTTTGTCATGTTCCTGTAATCATTCCTTAGAAAGGAAGGTGCATCAAATCACAACAACAGTCGCCTCAAAGCAATTGATATTATAAGGTAAAGACCCTACAATAATACAAGAGAAAACCCCAGCAATCAGACGACCCCCTATGAGCAAGCACTTGGTGACAGTAGGAAGGAAAAACTCAATTTTAACAGGAAGAAACCTCCAGCAGAACCAGGCACAGGGAGGGGCAGCCATCTGTCGCGACTGGTTGGGGGTGAGGGGAGGAAGACAGGACAAAAGACTCACTGTGGAAGAGAGACAGAGATTAATAATAACTCATGATTAAATGCAAAGTGGTGTATAACACAGAGAGTGAAGGTGAGTGAAGAAGAAATGCATCATGGAATGGCCTTAGCAACCTAGGCCTAGTAGCCTAACTAAGGGAGCAACATAACTAAGGGAGGGTTCAGGGTCACCTGATCCAGCCCTAACTGTAAGCTTTTTAAAAAAAGGAAAGTAATGGCTGCCATCAGAGAGTGCCATTACCATGGGTGTTCTGCTTAGTCTGATATGTTTCATACATCAGCAGTGATGTAAATACCTGGATCCAAGTAGCAAAAGAGTGCAAATGTAGCAAGATGATTATGTAATTTCCCTTAACTTGTCAGTGGTTTTAATGTTGTGGATGATCAGTGTATAATGCTTCTAAACACAACTGGAATAAGAATTTAGTTTTAGTCATATAGTAATAACAATTTCAGGAGACATGTTTTGCACAAGTGCTCCATATTAACATTCACTGTGTTATGAATATTATGTAAAAATGGTAAATGGTAGCTGGACTAAACTAAATGGTGTTTAATCCTAAACAATATAGAAAAAGTAGAATAAATGCTCCATCATTGAGGTCCAAAATATTTTACATGGCCTGACTCCATATGCAACATATTTGAAAAAGAAGTAGTATCACTTAACAGCACTTCACTTGAAGCAGTTAAAATGGCAAGACCAACTCCACTATATTAGATTCAAGAGTCACTTCAACCAAGTTTATTAATTTCCACCTACGCATGTAGTTTGAGTTTTATTTGAGAGTTTATTGATTTCTACCCCTCTAATTCATGGAATTACTCTTGCTTCCATAGTCTACCAAAGAAACAGCTCCCAAAGAAAACCAAACTTTAAAAAAAAAAAGAGATCAGGCCATGCTATAGAATGTAGGGCAAATGCTGTGCTGTGGTTCTAGAAGGGGTGTTCAGTGTTCACTGCTTTTTATATGAAGCTTTCAGCAGTGCTTGCCAGGTACTGCTGTTTTGGTGTATTGACATCTCCTGGTGCTGTCATATCTCAAACATAATCTCCTGTGACAATCAGAATTTTTAGTAGAATTTTTATGCAGCAGAAGGTACGACAGGTTGTGAATAGCTGACTGCTCAGTTGAAGTTGTTTGATATGTATTTGAAGTGTTGTCATCCCTCATATCGCTCCTCTACCTCCTCCATTCTGCTAGACACAAACCACACACTGGCTTCCCTCAAGAGGACCCTCACATTGAGGTCCATGTGAACTCTGAACAGTCTGAAGTGAGGAAAGTGGTGAGTGAGATGGTGCATCCATGCATGTGTAAGACCATAGAGTTTTCTGATATTTCCTTTCTACGCTAAGATACCTAGGAAAGTTTAAAAGTCCCAGCCAATTAATTGGTACACAGGTGTGCACATTTGTGTGTTGATTAGTGTTTGTGGTGTGTGAATGTGAGAAAAGGCGACCAGAATAGTCTCTTCACAGGATCCACTAATGAGCTTCATGTGTTTGTTTGTTAAAGGTGTCCTGCAACTCTCCTTGCTTTTCTGAAGCAGCTAAAAACTATAAATGTGTGTGTATATATATATATATGTATATATATGTGTGTGTGTGTGTGTGTGTGTGTGTATATATATATATATATTTTTATATATATATATATATATATATATATATAATTTTATTTTATTTAATTAATTAATTAATTAATTAATTTTTTTTTTTTATTCCAGTGACTTGGTAACCAGTATTTCTTTGTAAGATATTTAAACTATTTTCATATGACAGGAAACAGTTCATACTAGTGGCCTACTATCAAACTGAAACACTTTATGAATGATAAGAACTTTTTCTTCTTCTTTTTGAGGACATTAACTGAGAAGTTTGCAACATTTTGTTGCTTTTATTCATTTTTTTAAACTAAACAATCTTAAGTCTAAAACTTTTTTTACCGCCCTTTTCTGTAGTATTCTGCTATTACACTCACCAGCCACTTTATTAGGTACACCTTGCATGTACTGGTTCCACCCTCTTTTGCCTTCAGAACTGTCTTAATTCTTTGTGGCATAGATTCAAAGTCCTGGAAATATTCCTCAGAGATTTTGGTCCATATTGATATGACAGCATCATGCAGTTGCTGCAGATTTGTCAGCTGAACTTCCATCATGTGAATCGCATCACAAAGATGCTCGTTTAAATTGAAATCTGGTGGAGGACATTTGAATACAGTGAACTCATTGTCATGTTCAAGAAAGCAGTTTGAGGCCATTTGAGCTTTGTGACATGGCACTGTAACAAACAGACCCAGACAGGCAGGTTTGCCAGCACGAGTGAGTTTTTGTTTTCGACATGGGCGCTGTTACAGTTGGCTTTTTTTAAGCAGCTCTACAGTCGCGTTGTCTCCAGCTCAGCTCTCGCTGCTTCTCAGCCGCCGGATCTCCAGCTCAGCTCCCGCAGCTTCTCAGCCCGCCACACAGCTCGCCAGCTGCCACTTTCCACTCACCGCTTTCCACCTTTCCTTGTCAGGCCTCGGCATCCTACTCAAGTAGGGGAGGCCTGATTGGATTATGCCAGACTGGTGTGCTGGCTGGCCTCCCCTGACGCCATGCGCTGACTCCACTGCCACAGGCATGTTATCCTGCTGGAAGCAGCTATCAGAAGATGGGTCCATGATGCTCATTTGGTACTAAGGGACACAAAGTGTGCCACTAAAATATCCCCCACAACATTACACCATCACTACCAGCCTTTATACAAAGCAGGATGGATCCATGCTTCCAAGTTATTTATGCCAAATTCTGGCCCTACCATGCGAATGTTGCAGTAGAAATTGAGACTCATCAGACCAGGCAACATTTTTCCAATCATCTATTGTTCAATTTTGGTGAGCCTTGCAAATTGTAGCCTCAGTTTTCTGTTCTTAGCTGACAGGAGTGGCACCCAGTGTGACCTTCTGCTACTGTAGCCCATCTGATTCAAGGTTCAACATGTTGTGTTTAGAGATGCCTTTCTGCATACCTTGGTTGTAATGAGTACTTATTTGAGTTACTATTGCTTTCATGTCAATTCAAAGCAGTCTGGCCCTTCTTCTCTGTCCTCTGCCCTCTGTCAATCAAGTCATTTCACCCAGAGAGCCACTGCTCACTGAAAATTTTCTCTTTTTTTGGCCATTCTCTGTAAACCCTAGAGATGGTTGTGCAAGAAAATCCAAGTAGATCAGCATTTTCTGAAATACTCAGACCAGCATGTCTGGCACTAACAACTAAACACTGTTATTTCTTCCACATTCTGATGCTTAGTTTGAACTTAGCAGGTTGTCCAGACCATGTCTTCTTCTTCTTTCGGCTGATCCCTTTACGGGTCGGCACAGCGGATCATATTCCTCCATCTCCTCCTACCCCTAGCATCCTTCTCTGTCACACCAACCCCCTGCATGTCCTCCTTCTCTACATCCACAAACCTCTTCTGAGGTCTTTCTCTTTTCCTCCTGCTTGGTAGCTTCGTATTCAACATCCTTTGTTCAGGAAATGATGGGCAAAGGATGATTCATTAACTGTCCTCCATCCGTCCTCCTCTCTCTCTCTCATTTTGTACATTCATCAGCTCCTCAAAGTAATCCTTCTATCTTCTCAACACACTCTCTTCTCTAACCTGCTGCACATCCATTTCAGCTCAATCTCTCTGCCTAGCCATTTGATAAAAGTCCTTTTCTTCTTCCTTAGTGTCCAGCCTCAAATACAACTCACTATAAGCCTTTTCCTTTGCTTTTGCCACCTCTCTCTTTGCTGTATGTCTAACCTCCCAGTACTCTTGTCTACTTTCTTCATCTCCCTGACTATCATTCCTACCACTCAACCTCTCTGAACTCTGTTCAACTTTCTTCCTTCTTCAACTTCCACCACCTCCACACTCCTGCCTTTCCTTCTATCTTGGTCATTGTTAAGGCTTTCTACTAGACAGGCTCTTCAAGACTGGTTTAGCATAGGCAGAAGGAGACAATGATGATATTTTCAACTCAGCTCAACCAAGTAGTTTTGTTGCTTAACTCTAAGGCAACCAGAGACTGAAAGAAAACCTTCCTGGCAGAAACCCCTGAGGGTAAACTTCACCTGCTAACTTTGGATTTGAGTCTGTATCATATCTTTTGACAATTTATCCACCAAAAGGTGTTTAGAGTTCTAAAAGTGCTTTTCTTACAGCCATTCTAAAAGTAAATGTTTACCCTCTGGAAGGATGTTAACAGCGTATAACCACTGAGCAATCAGCAACAGAACACTTCCAATGTGTAGCTGCAATGTAGTCTCTGACTACAGACGCTACACATTTAGCATGATAGTGGTCATCTTCATTCACCCAAAAGCTCATTCTTCTTGTTTTCTACAAATCCAACACCTCGGAGTTGAATTGCTTATTGTAGTTGTTACAGTTTTTATGCAAGTTTCAAGAAAATGTATGAAGTCAGCTGGCAGATTTTTGCTTGAAATAAGCTCATTACATGTTGTTTCTAGTGGAGAAGTATGTGTCTGCTTATCTCAGCTTGTCTTTTAAAAGACTACTGTTCTCACTGCAGGCACACACACAAATGATCCAACGCTTTCCTACACACACACACACACACACACACACACACACACTCAGTTTGAACACTCACCTAATAATAGATCCAGCCAGGTCCGCTTCTCTAACGTCATTCCTCTCCACTTGCCAGTAACTGTGTCCTGGAAACAGCACCACTGACACCACTAACGTGTCACATGATGAGGGTAAATGGTCAGCTATCCAGCTGTCTGTACCACATGACTCCCTACAACAAGATAACCAAAACTCATATGCATCAAAGAAGGGCCTGGGGAGAAGATGTTGTAGACTGTGGCTAAAATTATGGGGCTGTGGCTGGAAAGCAGGCCAGAATGTACAGTACAAAGACAAATATTGATGAATAAAAAAATTAAGTGTGAATCTTGGGATGTCCAGCAATTTGTTGTAAAAGCTGTGCAGTTGCAAAAATTATACTTTGAGAAGGAAGGTATTCCAGATTAAAAACTAGATTTTCTGCCTGGTCATATTCCTCTATTTTCTTCTCTTTCCTGGAAGCATTATTTTTAACTAACAGTCCTTATAAACAAATTTTACATTTGCACTTTTTCTGAAGGAAAGTGGTGAGAAGAGATTTGGTATTGCCAGGGTTGCAAAAATAATATAGTAAATCTGTGCAAGCAGGGATTTAATATAAAGAAGTATTGATTAAATATTAATAAACAATAACTTTATCATGCTTTCCATAGTAGAAGGACTCTAAAAATTAGGCAGTTAAATTGAATTTGGCTATCTTTTTTTGTTTTGTTTCATTTGGGAAAAGGTGTATTTTTGATATTTCAAATATTTTCATATGTCAAATTGACGTGATAATCCACAGGACTGAAAAGTAAAAAAAAATTGTAATGAAAGCATTACTTTTTAAAATATGACATGATATTTCTGTTTTTTTAATTGTTTTTATTCTAAATTACCTTTGTTATTAACTTATTTACCTTTTTGCTTTACCTTTGTGTATTTACTGACCCATTAACGGACGCTGAAATCTGGAGGAAAACACACCTTGGATGCAGAGGCGGGGAACAGAAGAGGAGAAAGAGGGAGATGGTGAGACAGCGGAGGCTTAAAGAGAGGAGGAGGTATAAGCCGTGTTTCCCGTCTA
>VUQS01028940.1:0-12043 GCA_015108495.1 Heterochromis multidens | reverse complement strand
GAAATTTTATGATAGAAAATTTAAACATTTTAAAGAACATGAAAAAAAAAAATCCTGGAAAGCTAAGTAAACTAAGACACTCTGTGTTCAGGTGAAATATGAATTAATTATCGGAACGTTTAGAAAATCAAGCTTATCCACGGTAGCACAGTCTTTTTCTGCTGTCAACATCATTTATTAACAAGCATGAATTCCTTGTTTGTACTTTAACCTGTCCCACTAATGAACACCTACTGGATCAACCATTAGAGTCTCCATTCTTTAATGTCAACTTTTAAAGGACATTTTTTTACTCCAACCCTGAATCGCCAATGCTCTGCATTTCTGAAAACCATTTTCAACCTTGTCAGGCAGCAGTTGGTTGTAATTAATTAGTCTCTACAAATGAATAGCCTACTTTTTCTGTGCAGAAATGAATACAAAGCTCAGCAATCCTGTGTGGTCAGCTAAGGAAAAGCCATGTGTAAAACTCAGTTAAATCTGTGGGCACAGAGTGTGAATAAGAGAGCAGTATTTAAAGTCGCAGAGAACAGATTTACATATGGTTAAAGGGCAGCTCTGTACAAATTCCCAATGAAAGGAAATGTCTCAACATTGCAAAAGAGAGGCTGTTGTTTGAGAGCAGTAGCATTTCCTTTACGACTGTGCTGCTTTCAGTTTAGACTCAATAAGTGCAGATTTTATCATACAGTGTGGCCATACAGACAATGGACTTGACAGGATGTTGGCCACAATTTCATAAGTCTATAAATGACAATGTTAGATCCTGTTAAGTCTGCCAAAAAGATAAAATGCTTCCGTCCATGCACAACTATGGAAAGGTTATAAAAGAGTTGCATCTGGAAATTTGACCTTTGAGACACTATCGAGGTTTACGGATGCGCATCTATAACCCCTGCGCTCATGTGCTCACAGGATGTACTGCAGTCAGTTTTAGCAGTTGTTAAATATGCATTTTACCAAAGACCAAACTAGTTAAAGTTCAACACTAATGTCATCTTTTTGTGCAACTTTAACATTAGTGACCGTTCCTGATTATACTGGTAGTAATACATTAATCTGACTGAAAATGAAAAGATTCATTTTCTTTGTCTAACAGGCTGCAACAAAATTGACATGATTCATGGGTGTCGCAGTCAACCAGTGTTGGCAATAACTGATGTTTTCATCAAAATGAAAGATTGCTATCATGTTAATAACACACTTAATATCAGTAATAATCCAGCACCAGAAAGTAGCTGGAAGAGTTGTGGTGCTTTTATACAGACTGTCCACTTCTACACTTGTTGTTTGTGTGTTTTACAAAAAGTCAAAGCACATAATAAACAGATAAAAGATTAATTTGCACCATAGCATACTTTTCTCAGATTTTTAATAGATTGTGAATTATTTTAGCTACAAGTGAAAATCTGATATTGTGACAGCGCTGACATGTTTACATGGTGGTAAGTGGGATGTAAAGCATCTTAATCATCCCACAGGAAATAGCAAAACAGTTCTCCAATATTTTTTTCACTGATAAACTAACGTAAAAGCTGCTGCAGTTCCTTCTGTTGCAATGACAAAGAGAGAAGTGGGATTTATTGACTTAGCATTTGGCAACATGCTGTGTCATGATCCATTTGCCACTTGAAATTAACATTCATTGCTCATATAAACAAAAGTTCATGACCAGTCAAATTTATTTCAATGACTGGTGTATACAGTCATGTGAAAAACAAAAAAGGTTTTCACAAGACACTGTGCCGTTCTGTGAAAAACTAAGAACACCCTTACTGCTTCCATAGGAATTAAGAGGGTAAATAGCAGCCAGGTGCTGATAATCACACGCACTTGATTAACTGATCTTCAGCAAGTGTGAACACCTCTATAAAAGCAGAGGTTTTGACAATTTGCAAATTGTCCTCTGAAAACTTTCTTTTTCACATGGCTGTATGATCAGTTATCAGCTGTAAATGTGTTGTGTACCTGATCAACTACTACTTGTTGTTGTGTATTTACCATTGTTAGTGTAATTTTTCAGGGACAGTCTACATTAATGAATGTTACTTTAAATGTGCCAGTGTTAGCCGAATGGCTGACATCCAGAAGCTGTCCCCTGGCCATTAAATTAGTCTTTGAAAATAACAAAACATAAAAGAACATTTAAAGCCATTACAGGATAACGTAAGCAAAAAGAGTGGAGCAAGAAACATGCAAAATTAAACACACAGTACAAACAGTTGATGTTAGACAGTCAGCACAGGCAGTTAACATGTACTAACTAAAGATCTTATCACATTAGAGATGAAAGATAACGTCAGAAAGCACACGATCATACAAAACTGACAAAGAGCAAATGAGAGCATGCAGCAGCTGGGTATGACGGCAGGCCTGGATTTGTTTTAACCAGGGTTTAAGATTACACGCAAAGGAGTGGGAAGAGTTACCAAGTTGGAATAATTTTCTAGAAGTGAGGAGCTGTTATTGTGAAGGATGTTTTCCTCTTTGGGACAAAAATGGCCCCTCAGAGTACTTTCCAATTTTCCAAAGCTGCCATCAACTCAAAGATGTTTAAAACTTACTTGACACAAGTTGAACCTTTTTTTTTTTTCCACTGATGAACTCAAGGCAACTGAAATCAAAGACGTGAGAATCAGGAATCTGATAGATGCAGCCAGATACAGATTCTCAGTCAATCTCACTTTAATATTCAGTATTTCTCCCATCACTAATTAAGGCACAGACTCAGTTTTTAGTACCACAGGCACCTCTGACACAATGCTTAAAATGTTGGCAAAAGTGAGCTCTAGCATCAGATCTGGAGCCATCAGATAGCCTTAGCGAGGGTAATGGAATATGTGCAGAACTTTGTGTCCCTTATTACAGAGCTGTTACAATGCAACAATAAAATTTAAAAAAGTGTAATCATATGGGAACATGGGTTGATGCATTTATAAATTATTAGCAAATGTCTAGATAGTGGATTAAAACATGTAAAACCCATAGCACTGTGCTTTTTAAAGGGACTCATGAAGCTGAAAACTAACTTTGTTGTCTGTACTTTGTCTCTTCCCTCAGGTGTGCTGGCACTCTGGACCCTGATCACTCACATCATGTACCTGCAGGACTACTGGCGGACTTGGCTGAGAGGCCTCAGGTTTTTCTTCGTCATCGGGATTGTCTTCTCTCTGCTGGCAATCGTAGCCTTCATCATTTTCCTGTCTGTTGGTGTCCTATATGATGACGGTAAGTTGTTCCGCACCACTTTCTTTTGTCACATCACTTTTTTTTGTGTACACTGTTACCAAACATCATTTTGCTCTATGGTATGCACAATCAGACCTGTTGCTATGTGTAATCACCTCGGTTTATCACACTGAACATGCAGAAATCCTCCAACATATAAAAGTGTTAATTTAAGTAATTTTATTATTTGACCCAGTACTTTGCAGCCAGCATCTTTTACAAAGCTTTACAGAAGAAAGAAGTCTGTTAAAATAACATATTAATGCCCATGGTTTTAGAGTGGGATGTTTTATGTGTTCAATGTCCACAAACTTTCATCCATAAAGTGTAGTAATGCTACAAAGGTCTTTGTGATACTGTTTACTGTACCAGGTATATGCATGAATATGAACAACACTGACTGCAGGATTCTTGTTTCTTATGTTTTTATGTCTCCCATATGAGCTTCTCTTCATTGGCTCCCTGTTAAATTCAGAATTTAATTTCAAATCCTTCTCCTCACATACAAAATCTTGATTAATCAGGCCCCATCATAGCTTAAAGACCTCAGAGTACCTTAATATCCTAATGAAGCACTTTGCTCTCAGACTGCTGGCTTACTTGTGGTTCCTAGGGTATTTTAAAGTAGAATGGGAGGCAGAGCCTTCAGCTATCAGACCCCTCTACTGTGGAACCAGCTCCCAGTTTGGTTTTAGCAGACAGACACCTTCTCTGCATTTATGATTAGGCTTAAAATTTTCCTTTTTTGATACAGCTTATAGTTAGGGCTGGATCAGGTGACCCTGAATTATCCCTCAGTTATGCTACAACAGGCTTGGGCTGCTTGGGGGGCTTCCCATGACTGAGAGTTTCTTCTTCATTCATCTCTTTTGACACTCTGTGTTTTTACACTACTACTGTATTTAATCCTTAGTAATTATTAAACTCTGGCTCTCTCTCCCATGGTGTGCCTTTTGTCCTGTGTTCCTCTGACCTCTTCTCTTTCCCCTCCAACAAGTTAAGGCAGATGGCTGCCCCTCCCTGAGCCTGGTTCTGCTGGAGGTTTCTTCCTGTTAAAAGGGAGTTTTATCTTCCCACTGTCACCAAGTGCTTGCTCATAGGGGGTCATACAATTGTTGGGGTTATTTTCTAATATTGTAGGGTCTTTACCTTACAATATAAAGTTCCTTGAGTAGACTGTTGTTGTGGATTGGCGCTGTATGAATTGAATTGAATTGAATTGTGTGTCTCTCTTTGTGCAGCCTTCAATGACCCTCAGAGTTTCTTCTTGTCCTGTGTGTGGAGCTTCATGACCCTGAAGTGGTCCTTCATGCTCTCGCTCGCTGCTCACCACTACCGCATGGAGTTTGAGGACATCAGTATCCTCAGTGACTTCTGAGGGAACGTCCTACATTCCACAGAAGATACTCAGACTTTGCTCTCAGTGTGGAGGTTGACGCAGGAGGAAAAAAGACAGCAGTACTTTTTTTTTATTTTTTATTTTTTATTGTGCACAGCATCCTGACCTTGGCCAGTGTCTCCACCTCACCACGTACTGGTTCATTTTTAATTCTGAACAGGATTTTTCATTGACTTCTAAACTTTTCTGATAAATCCAGCCCTTTTTTATATGAGCCCAGATATATTTTATTTTCTTACTTCTTCGTTTCCCCTGCATCTGCACAGTGTCCTCTTGATAAAATATTTCTAGAACATAGTAATTTTTTAACCACGTCACAGTGAAGGAAACTACAAACTGCATCCATGAAAGCATTCAGTTTGATGCTACAGCCACTAGGGGGTGTCACTCTTCTAGATATAACTGTACAGTTCATAGACATTTCTTTTCATTCCAACTGTGTGATATTTGTATTTAAGTTTTTTTTTTACTAGCTTACAGGTTGCACATACGGTGATTAAATGAGGGAATCTGATCACGAAGCCCCGATCCCATGATGAATACAGTGCTTTAAAGTTGATATACATTCATGTACTGCTTTAACAGTTTGTTGAGGCCTTATAGAGGGCAGGTAAGCCCGAAATTCTGCAGCATCAATGTATTTAGGCTTTCTTGTGCGATTCCAGATAAGCACCACATGTCCTGGTTCTGTATATTTCTGAACCATGAACCAGCATTTTTAAATGTAAATGTAAAAAGAGTGATTTTTTAAATTATTTTTTTGTCTGTGTGACAAAAAGGGGAAACGGACATTCATTCGGCCGTAATGACACTAATGTGCATGCCTAAGTAATCAAGTTACTTTATTTTATATCATTCTTGTGAAACCCGATTATGGACATTTATACTTTAGGGTGTGTCTGTACACTCCTGTGTATGAAGTACACTTTGTGCATCCACATGTATCATTTGACTGAATGTAGGAGTGTGTGTTTGTGCAGGACTGTGTCTAAGAGTGCTGTTAATAAAGTCTGAAAATATACGTGACAGTGGCCAAGAGCGCTTCTTCTTTTCTGACCAGGAATTTCTTTGTTTCTTTTGCAGTTTCTGTTCCTCTGAAATATTTAATTTCTGCTGTTCTTTGAAAAGGAATTGCAACATCCGAAAAAAAAAATTAAAAGGCTTGTAATGTAGTATGAGAAAGTACCATGGAAGCAGATTTAAAGGGCCATACATTCCTCTTCCAACTAAGCCCGGGTCAGAAGGGTCAGTGTTTTTGGGAATTAAAGTGTGGTTTGCACCCTGACAGGAATGAAGCACTTCTCCCACCAAGCCGAGCCACACTTATGAAGAGAAAACAACTCCACTGCATTGCAATTGCAACAGTAAATGCAGGCAATAACCTGCACTTTGAAGTCAGGCAATTATTCCATTCATACACATTTTTATTTTGTCCCTCAAAGGAAAGGTAGGGGGATGGGGAGGGTGGGTGCAGGGTGTGTGTGTTTTTTTTTTTTTTTTTGTGTATGATTTTGTTAAGGCAGCCGCCTGATAGAAGCACTTTGAAGTTGATGTGAAAAATATGTGAGTGAATTTTTACAGTGCTATCATTTTTTGGTGTTCTATAGCTCATTAAGTTATTTGTTTATAGAAAAAATATCTAGTGAAAGAAAAAAAAAGTGTCTCCTAATTCCATCCTGCAGCTGTTATGAAGGAAAGAACTCCTGCTATGCTGAGCATTAAGGAAAGTGAATTTGGCATAGCGTTTGGTTATTTACCAGATTTATCAGTAACTTTGATCCTTGAAAAGCCACCATGATTATTTCACTTTGTTGCTATCCTGCATCCTTCCTCTGTCTTTTAAGGACATTTTTGTGGTGCTTATATCTTAATTGCATTATACTGGTTTGTTTGTAAGCCCCGAGAGTCTCGCAGCATCAAGGTAATTGCGATGTTGTGGTTAAATCACCATGGTAACATTTTTTTTATCTGGCTGTTATAAACTTCGACATTAAGAAACTGAAAAACAATCCAGCTCACTTTCCATCGAGCAGGCTGGGGGCTTTGGAACCAAATGCACCCTATTAAGTTTATACACCAGCCTGTAAAATGTGCATCTGTGTGTGTGTGTGTGTGTGTGTGTATGTGTGTAGTATGTAAAGAGAGGGAGGGGTCTCATTTTATTCAATTATAGGACTCCTTTCTACCCAAATCAAGGGAGGAAGTTGTCTTGACTGGCAGTCTGGCAGAGTGTGGGGAGACTGGAAACAATAGTTTAGACATTCAAATAACCCAAATATCCTAAACATCCTGTATAATTACATACTACAGAGCAAACAAAAGATGAATGTACATCTACAGCAAGCAATCAGCAAGTAGTAAAGATGTTTCTTTGCATTCAGCAAACACTTACAATCAGAATTAAAGTATCTGACTTAAGTTATAGAACAACAAATTTGGACTTTTTAATGAAATTGAACAGTTAGACCACATTTAACAGCTTTTGTAGATGTGTCAGCACTTTGCATTTACATGCATCGCTTCATACAAGCCAAGATAAGTCTGCTGTTCACACTTATATATCAATATAACGGCATTAGCATCAAAATGCACAGAGCTAGAATTAAACTAAGTACTTTTTCTCAAGTGCCATACTTAATTACAAACTGAAGGTATTAGGAGTTTAGTTGGATATTTACTTTTGATTAGATTTCATTCAGTTTACTCCACTACTGTTATTTGACTGCAAAATATAAGGTGACTTTACAAAGTGTGATGTGTTCTTATGTATTAAACTTCAGAACCGTGTATAAAAAAAAGTTCAAATCTGCTCCTTGATCAGTAATATTAATCCAGAATGTGCCATTTTATGCATTATGAGTTTTGTGTTTATAGCTAAAAAAATATAGTGAAACACTTAAATCAGACATCAGATCTGGATAATTTAAATATTCAAGTTGCAAATCTTTACTGACGTACATTGTGTAATTTGTTGAGAACAAGATGATGTAACAATGGTTGATGAAATCCAAAATCATCAACCCTGCGAGATCTGGATTCAAACTGACATCAAAAATCAAAGTTAAAATTATATAAGTGGTGCAAAGAATTATATAGCATGCAGAAATTACTGGTAGCAGCCTTTAAATATGTGTATAGCAGTGTTTCAGCTTATACATCCCTCACTTCTGAGCATTTATTTAATGCATTAAAGCTGTGGTTCTTAAAGTTTTGATGACTGAGTGTGTTTTTGGGGAAACTGAGGGCTGCACAAGAAAAACGCACACATCAAACACTTTTTGTCAGTGTTTTTATGTGTCTGCTCAGAGGATGGTGCTTCATATTGGTAACTTGTGCTGTTTTAGAGTTTTTTAATCATAGACCCAATTTGACATAAAATAGTAGGCAAATACAGGTGTTACTAATGATATTATTAAAGTTTCCGTTCCATTTTGGTATGGAGACCTAATTAATTTGATTAGCAACACCTGTCTTTAAATACTATTTTCCATCAAACTATGGCTCCTGTGGCTGCTACATTTCCTTAATACCAGGCGTATTTATCAGTGTTATGAAGGTTTAGTCTGCTATAATAGAAAGAAAAGAAGATCTCTGGCCTCATTCTGCAATGCTGTTTCATAGCATGACTTGAACTGTCGATAAATCAGAGGTGCAGTAATGCATTCTTTTCCTGCTGTGCTCATGGACCACATGAAATGTTATCAAGGGCTGCCACTGCCTCCATGGGCTGCACCTTGAAAACCTTGTTATTAAAATATATATTAGGAAACAGAACGAGTGTTAAAATACATTTCCGAAATATTAACAATTTCACATTTTTAAAAAAACTCTTTTTCAGTTTAAAAACAAAATGCCATTTGTTTAATCTTCTCTATATACTGCTGAGTGATACGTCATATTACACTGATCATATGCACTTTATGTAAAATCTTAACAGCCAGATGACTGTAGGGGAGTAAAAAAGTAATATATTCCTCTAAAACAGGGATGGGCAATAAATTTTTCCGAGAGGCCACATGAGAAACTGTGACTGTTGTGGAGGGCCACACCAATACGTTTATTCGTGTGGCCCTCCACAACAGTCCCACCAATAAGCTTATTCGTGTGGCCCTCCACAACAGTCCCAGTTTCTCATGTGGCCTCTCGGGAAAATTAATTGCCCGCCACTGCTCTAAAACATAGTAGAGGAAGTAGTACTACTGTAAAAGTGTTATAGATTTATATCCTACTTGTGTCTTTACTGAAGTAAAAGTACTTTTACTTTAAAGTGACTGATAGAAGGTGAATGGGGATTCACAGGTTTTCTGGCTTTTCCACTGCGAATGATGAATAGCAGAATTAATCATACAAAAATGAAGCACTTGATCTAAAAAAAGAAGCATCAGGAAGAAAAAAAAAAAAGCAAAATGAAAAGCAAGCATCTTGAATTGGTCGAGAACCAGATGGCTGCTTTGACATTAAGAAGTCGCTTTGGCATTTTAAGAAGGCAGTCCCAGAATGATTTCCGAGGAACTTCCGCAAAGCATGGTACAAAGCCCACAGATATTTAAGCAATATCCATAGCAATTTACTGTTTTATTTACAAACTGAAACATATGTTTCTAGACCTTTGCAGCCCCCCCCATCCCTTCCTCTTACCACACTGATTTACTGCTGCAGGATTTCTCCCACACTTTCTGCTTTTCTCTTTCTATTTTTGCCCTTTCCCTCTTCATCTGTCTATCTTTATCCGCTCCAGCCATCACTCATCAGTCAGTTAAACCGGCTGTTGACAGCACGTTAGATAGCTTACCTTTACACTCAGCTATTGTTCATTCCTCCTCTGATGCTTGTGTTTGTGTGTGCAATGCTCTCTCCGCCTCTGGGACCACTGTGAGCTTGCATCTGAAACATTTTAGAGAGACACATATTTGCTGTTTTAGAGCACAAAGGGATATGCCATGGCAGAGGCTGTTTGAAGTGGCTTCACAGGGGGAACCAAAACCAGAGCGAGGGATTTGAGAAACCATAAAGAAACGTTAACGCAATGTAACTTTGGTAAGGGCATTTAATCTAATGGAAGTGGGGCCTGATTCAATGTGAAGGCAGACCCCTTTGAAGCTGGCTCTGTTGATGTTTCTAATGCAACTGCTCTGCTTGAGAAACGCAACATTTCCCCCCACCTTGCAGACAATGCTTCACTGTAACGCCTGAAAGAGCTGGATGCGTGATAGTGTCTAATCCTGGAAATTCCAGGTTGACACTGTTTCCAGGAACTAGCATTTGAAGTGTGAGGTTCGAGACATTTGACTCCCTGACAGGGTTCCTTATCTGAAGGAAATTATGCTCGAACTGATTATTGGTATGTGTGGGGTTTTTTTTTGGTCTTCTAGCATGGAGCACAGAAAGCCAAAAAGGTGTTTCACTGCCTTCTAATAGCATATCAAGATATTCAGACATACTGTACTTAAAGCATGTGTCAAACATCGATATTTACTCAACAGGTATGCCACTTTAAAGCCACAACAGCTTTTGGCTTGGTGTTGAATGTACACTACATTTCACATACGGTGAAAGGTCATCATCCCCTCTCTGTTTTGGACTCAGATGAAGAAGTTTTGTAGAAACAGTTCCCCTCCTAAGCAATACTTGCGGCTTGATAAGCTCATTTATGAAGTTCACACTGAAACAGGATTTTCCGAGTGAAGTGGCCGCATGGTCAGCACTGATGTGCTGACTCACTGAGAGGCTTGCTTACAAGAAAAGTGAACCTAACATGGTGAAGTTGTGTGGCTGACTCAGCAGTGAAAATGACTCTCATGTGACGGTTTTCTATATATAGAGCTTGATCACGTCAGCATCTTTCTGCCTAGCTGTCTAGAGTCAGCACTGAGTTTAAATGAAAAACTATTTGGGGGTTTTCATGTTTACTACAGAGGCAGCTTTGATAGAAATCCAAATATCTTTATTTCTATTTACCTCCAGTAAAGTTCAAGTCCAAACTTGCAATGTGTTGCCCTTGTATTTCATTCAGATCACAGGATGTGCTGCTCGCTCATATGGAGATGATATGATGTAACACCAAAGCAACACAGATGCACACCTACCACTATACCTGCATGTTTAATGGATGTCTTTTTTGTGTGTGAAACCCCCCCCCAACATACTAGATAAAGAAAGAGAAACTACTTTCACATAACACACACTTTTAATCAAGTAGTTCCTAAACTTTTCTGTTTTTTTCACCCTCGCTTATCAGTCATTACTAAAAAACAAAACTAAACAAGGGGGCCCAGTTTCTTTTTAGCTAACTCTCATATCTATCCAACTGAGTTTCACTGCGTATTCCCGCCTTCATCTGTCTTGTAACCATCATGCACTGCTTCTTCCCTGGATGTGCCAGAATGAGCCCTATGAGTCTTTTTTCCAGCCTAACCTGCTGCTCCGCGTGCACCAGCCCAGCATGCGATATCCCCAGCTCAGCTGTGAGCTCCACTGGGACTGTTTGTAATGTGCCACGGATGGACCCCAGCACTTAAACACTGTAATCAGAGCCAGAGCAGGATATTGGCTAAATTACACATGAAAGCAGGGACATTTGAAGGAAGCCTGAGCGCTAAATATTATGATAAATTACAGTCTAATACAAGAAGTTACAGCTAAACAAGAATAATACATGCTTGCACGCAGCCGGGGGTAAACACACACCTAGAAACAAGCTCACCTAGAGGTCTATTTAGGAGCTTCTCTGGACCTTTCAATCATAAGACATGAGCTTTATCAGCAGATGAATTTCACCAGTTGTGAGAAAAGCTCAGATGTTCAAATTTTCAGGTTTCTTTTCCACTCTCAGGTATTTCTGCATCATTAAGGACCCAACAAAAATTGTATGTGGAAAATACTTTAAAGGGTTTTTTAGGACTTGTCAGCACTGGCTGACGGATTTGGTCATTTCACATCAGAGTTGAAAGACTGGGGAAGTATTCTTATTTGGATTTTTGGAAACAGATGAGAAGAGTCTGCATCATAAATATCACATTTAGGTGAACAGACACCAAGGAGGCAGGAAACTATGGGAAAGAGATAGCTCGGTGAGCATTATAAAAGAGTAAAGTTGATTAAGATTATGGACTTTCATGTGATGTTTTTTTCTTCTTCTGTGGTTGTTTTTTGTGTACCTGCCCAGGGGAAATGGATGCAAATTAGCGGTGAGCAAACTCTGATGTAATTACTATTAACTGTGTGTTGTCTCTGTAAAATGAAATAAAGTAAATAATTAATTAAAGTTGTGAAGTGTCTTTTTCACATGCTAGATTTTGTACAAGTTATTAAGTATTGAATACCCTGTTGTTCTTTAGAGCTGTTGGCAGATGGATTTTGTTAACTGTTTCCAGTTTTTATGTTCCTCCATGTGTAACTCCCTGCAAAAAAATAAAT
>VUQS01028939.1:0-11918 GCA_015108495.1 Heterochromis multidens | reverse complement strand
ATTAACCTTAGTGTGTGAAGAAGACTCCCCATTTACATGAACAAATTGGTGTCGAGTAGACAGATATGATTCAAACCACTGCAGCACGGTACCTTTAATACCTACAACATGCTCTAATCTCTGTAATAAAATATTATGGTCAACAGTATCAAACGCTGCACTGAGGTCTAGCAGGACAAGCACAGAGATGAGTCCACTGTCAGAGGCCATAAGAAGATCATTTGTAACCTTCACTAATGCTGTTTCTGTACTGTGATGGGTTCTGAAACCTGACTGAAACTCTTCAAATAAACCATTCCTCTGCAGATGATCAGTTAGCTGTTTTACAACTACTCTTTCAAGAATTTTTAATATAAAAGGAAGGTTGGAGATTGGCCTATAATTAGCTAAGACAGCTGGGTCAAGTGATGGCTTTTTAAGTAATGGTTTAATTACTGCCACCGTAAAGGCCTGTGGTACATAGCCCATTAATAAAGATAAGTTGATCATATCTTAAATATGATCAACTTTTCTTCACTTTTAAGATTGAAGCATTAATTAATGGTAGGACTTCTTTGAGCAGTCTTGTAGGAATAGGATCTAATAGACACGTTGATGGTTTGGAGGAAGTGACTATTGAAGTTAACTTAAAAAGATCAATCAAAGGGAGAGTCTAAATAAATATCAATAGTACTGAAAGTAGCTGTAAGTAATGATACGTCTGTGAGATGGTTATGAATAATTTTTTATCTTTTTTCAATTCAATTTTTTCTTTTTTCCCCCAATTTTATTTATATAGCGCCAAATCACAACAGTCACCTCAAAGCGCTTTAAATTGTAATGTCATTTAATGGTAAAGACCCTACAATAATACACTTATCCAAATTCAGGTCTTGGCAGCAGCAGACTAAGCAGGGTATTCCAGCCATCCTTCTCCCCAGAAACAATTTTCAATTCCTCTTGCAGGATTTTGAGGTGTTCTGAGGCCAGATGATATATCTTCTATCTTCTCTCCAGCTTGCATGCCTAGAAAACCTCCAAAGGCAGGTGGCCAGCAGGCATCCTAACCAGTCCCAAACAACCTCAACTAGCTTATTTTGGCACCTTCCCACCACTCATGAATAAGATCCTGAGAAACTTAAGCTCCCTCACTTTTTTAACAAGTTTACAACAAAGAACTAATTACTGAGAAAATATTTTCTAACAAATTGCCTTGAAACAGTTGATAGGAACAAACATCGACTTGAATTCTCAGGATCTTTTATTCTCAGGATCTTTTATTCTTATAGGTCCACACTTTACATTATTTATAATATGAATATTTCTGATCAGGAGTGGTGAAAAACCACGGAGGACATAACCACTGAGCAGCAAAAGCAAGGAATTCATTTTTGTCAGAGAAAACTCTTCAGGGTTTCAAAGTTTCGAAGTTGGAGGCAAGACACAGACTCTACGAGAGGTGAGAGAGATGAACAAATGTGCAACCTTCACGAAAATGACCTTTGTCTTTGAACCAGAAACAGTTGCAGAGTTTAAGAAACTGTGTCAGAAAAACTAAGAAGTAAGTAAAAATACAGACAAGTTAATCTCCCTGAAGGCCTTTCTTCTCCCAGAGAGGGAGAATGGCAGGTTGAAGGGCAATATTGGAGACGACTGGAGCTGCACGCCTGCAGAAGATCGATGACAGGCTTTAGAATAAGGTGAACAGGCTTGAGTAGGAGCTCAACCTGAAGAGAAAAAACTTCTAGAAGGTGTAAAAACTGCTATAACGTCACACTCTCTGAAAGCTCTGGAAATGAAATGGAGAGTGGTTTGCAAAGTTTGGTTTACCAGAGAGAAGGTGTTCCAAAAACTAGCCCTCCATTAAGAAGTAACTCTAGTCAGAAGAAAAGCCCTTAAAAAAAAACTCAGAAAAGCAGGGCTATCAAAGACCTGGCTGGTGAAGGGCAATCCAAAGATGAGCTGGCTAACCCAGGTCAGAGATTTAAAAAGAAGTAGATAAAGAAGGATCCTTGTAGCCAACCAACCACCATATTAAAACCCCTGACAGATAAAGTTAATGACATTGGTTATCTTGCTGCAATGACACTTGTCAGGGGGTGGGATAAGTTGATGTGTTGGAGAAGCAGTAAAAATGGGCAAGCATAAGATACTGAAGGACTTTGACAAGGACCAGTGTATTGAGAGTTTGCTTGTCAGTTTAAGTGCATCTTTGAAAACATCTTGTGGTGGGATGTTCCCAGTATTCATTATATCTACTGAAGGTAAACCAGTGAACTGGCAACAGAGGCATGGCTCCCCAAGGCTCACACATGAATGCTGGGAGTGAAGACGGGTCTAGTTCCAGAACACACACAGCTTTGCAGCTTCCTGCATACGGGGGCTGTGTAGCTGCAGACCTTGCAGTGAGTTTTAGAGGTGGGTGAGGATCAGAACTGGACTGTGGAGCAATGGAAGAAGTTTGCCCTGGTATAATAAATCATGTTTTCTTTTATATTATGTGGATGACTTTGTGCGCCATTTACCTGTGAAAAAGACTACATTGAGACTGTCAGAGGCAGTAGAGTGCTGGAAATCCTTGGTTTCTAGCATGTGGATGTTACTCTGACAGGTACCATCTACCTAAATGTTGCAGAACAGTTACACCCTTTCATGAAAACGATACTCCCGGACGCAAGTTTCCTCTTTTATCATTGAGAAGAAGCATGATATCAAGCCATGCCACATCCCAAGCATTCAAGAAGAGTGTGAGGAAAATCACAAAAAAATTAAAATCTGGGCCTCTAGATGCCCCAGATCTCTATCGAACATCTATATACAAGTGAATATACAGCTTTGGTGTGAGTGTAAAGGAGACCAAATGGTCTACATTTCAATGTATAAACTGTGCCTGTAGATGTGAAAATTAAGTTTTTGACAGCAAATGTACTTGAAGATCAATGAGTGTTTTTTGTTTTTTTTGTTTTTTTAAGAGTCCTTCGCCCAGACTGCCTCATAGACTGTAGATAAAAGATGGACATAGCCACTTTGATTTCACACACTTGTTAGTGAGGCCTTATTCTGAAGCCTCTGAGCTGAGCATTTTGCCATCTTGGTGTTTTGAAACCAGACATGATGAGTGAGGAGTGGATCTGAGAAACCAAAGGACCATAATTTACAAAATAAACATCATGTGTTATTCAATAAGACTTCAAACTGGAAACTGAGACCATCGGTGCATCAAGAAAATGTTACTGAGATTAAGAGTTAAGGGAGCTGAGGGCTGTTTACTACAGACTTTTATACACCCAAACTTTTCTGACCATTAGAAAGAATTTTAAGACCCGATCTAGGTCAATATACAGTCCATGGTCTGGCTCTCTATTGAAGGTCAGGAGTGTTTAGTCACTGCAGAGCTTCTTATGTTGCTTCACAGTGTAGCAACTGATCACAGTACAGCATCCCTCTGGCTGAGACAATCTAGCACCAAGCATGTTCAAAGACAGCTGATGTATCTTCTAGCTTCATTAAGTCTTGTCCATGCTCTTACCATCACACTGAATTAATGTTCACCACAGTTTCTGCATGTGATGTCATACACCCAACCGGTCTCCACTCAATGGGGAGAGCATCACGTGTGGGGGTGGAGGGTAGGGGTGCATATTGTTATTTTTCATTTGAATTCAGAATGTTTCTTTTAGAAATCTGATAAATACAGAGCATCTATCTTCTGAGGAAAGCCACAATTGATTTGCTTCCATATGAATGTGGAAAGAACACTTGGTTCTTGATTGAGAGGGATTTACACATAAACCTATTATTTCCTCATGATGTTTATGAACACATTCAATTTAGTTACGCTAGAATTATCTTATTATTAGGTGTATGTATCTTATATTACATTTGGCCAGTTGTCTAGTTATAACATAGACAAACTCTCAAACCAAAGCATGTTTTCAAATCTTAAAAACTGGGCTAAAATCTGCACTTCTGAGACTTTTAAAATTCATGCCAACCACTGAGGGTGTGTTTCCATGTGTGCGCCTCAAGATGAGACTTGACTGAAAGCTTGCCTAAGAGGAACCTTGAAGCCGGCCGCATGAGAGGATGCTGATATAGAAGCGGCCTCCCTCCCAGCTCCTCTGGCAGCCTCTTCCCCTGTTGGAGCTGCTGGTGAGACAGCTGGAAGCCAGAGCTACTGTGCAGGCTGATGAGGCTCCAGCTTGGAGATAACGGCAGGAAGGCGCAGTGTGAGGAGGCAGTGGAAGAGGAGAAGGCGGAGGAGGAGGACTATCTATCTTAGCCCTCAGGACATAACCGCATCCCACTGAATCCATCCAAGGTGACAGTGAGAGAAGTATTGGTGTATGGTGGGCCCTGGGCAGAGGCGGGGGTGGGGGGAGAAAGTGGAGGGTAAGGGAGCAGGTACCTGCAGGATGAGAAAAGAGGAGGAGGAGGGTAGATTTTCTCACTTATTGGCTTGTGTTTATTGTGTGTGCGTGTGTGATCGTGTGGTGTAAATGTTAAGAGCGGCCTGCAGCCACGCTGACAGTGCACTGCAGGGGGTGATTAGGGCTGTGCCATCCATCTCACAGGCAGACTACAGCAGCAGCAGCAGAAGAGGTGGAGGGAGAGCAGGGGCCTGCGTGGTAGATGGAAAGGGGGAGGATTACTAGCTAACACTGATTAGCTGGCAGCTTAACGACATGCTGTGTTTTCCATCTCATCATCAGCACATGACCTGGGGCTGATTGGGGGGGGAAATAAAATGGTATTTTTGATTATTTGTAGAGGAAAAAGGGAAAGTAGAGAGCTGGCTATGAATATTAAATTCAGGCCATTACAAGATGTCCTACTTGGAGTAATAATCTGACACTGTATTAAATTAAAATGACTATTTTTATGTAATTTCATACATGATGATTGGTTTATGAGTTTGTCTTATAATGTGTTTCACATTTTACAGCATTCTTAGGATTTACAATATTTAAAAATTACAATTTATTTTGTTGTCTACTGCATGTCAAGTTGTTTTGAAGGAAAATGTACGTTAATGT
Organism: Heterochromis multidens; assembly: GCA_015108495.1. Taxonomy (NCBI): domain Eukaryota; kingdom Metazoa; phylum Chordata; class Actinopteri; order Cichliformes; family Cichlidae; genus Heterochromis; species Heterochromis multidens. The sequence goes on along the minus strand of VUQS01028939.1, from coordinate 6,903 downwards.
GCTCCTCTTTGTGAATACTCTGATACTGTTGAGGAAAAACAGCAATCTACTGTGAAATCTCACGGCAAAATAGAGTATTTTTTCTTTTTGAAATAAGTCAGACTTGACTCTCTGTTGCTTCAGTCTACCCATTAATCATCTGAGCAAAATCATGCTGCATCAAGTCCCAGTTCCTTATTTAGCATACAGTCAACATCAAAATATTAAAATTCTCGTTTCTCAGTGTGAACATCCTTGATTCCTTTCCTTGCATCCTCTCCCACCAGAGGAGGTGAAGAAGAGACATGAGTTGAGGCACCAGGCATTTAATAAAAACAGACGTCCTCGTTTTGGAGTCGTCAATTTAAAGCAATTTCAATAAAGTATAGCACAGCTGCTGCATCATCGGTCCACTATTTTGTTACTGGTGTTTCTTATGAACTCATATGTCAGATGAGGAAAAGAGTTTTCTTGACAGCTTTTACATTTAGGCGTACTTCAAATTTAATTAGCAATGTAGCATGTATAGATGAACATTTTTTTTTGTTTTTTTTTATTCATTACGCATACAAATGGGGAAGGGCAGAAACTTCATCATGCAGCCAGTCATCTCAGAATGGAAGGGACTGGCACGCATAGTACTTTTTCAGTCTTACTGACTACAAAGTGCTTTAGACAAGCCACAAGTGCTTTAAAATTACAAGCCACATTTTGTCCATACAGTGCTTTTATATGCACTTTGTCTACCTCACATCCACATGCAAGTTAGAATCACCAATTAACCTAACACACAGACACAGGGAGCACTTGCAAATTCATTTAACATTCAGACCAAGAGAGGGAGAGTGCTAACCCACTGCACCACCATGGTGCTTTTAAATAACTAAAACAACTTATGAAGGAATACTTGTCTAATTCTCTTTCCTACATGGTTTGTCCAGTCAGTCATGTAAAAAAGAGTTTCCACAAGGCTCTATGCAGTCCTGTGGAAAACTAAGTACACCCCATGATTCAGTAGTTTGTAGATCCACCTTCAGCAGCAATAACTTGAAGTAATACTTTTTTGTATGATTTTATCACTCTCACATCGTTTTGGAAGAATTTTGGCTCACCCTTCTTCACAATGTAGCTTCAGTTCATTGAGGTTTGCAAATATTCATTTATGCACAGCATTTTAATCAGGTTGAGTTCTGGACTTTGGGCCATTGCAACATCTTGATTCTTTTCTTTTTCAGTCATTCTGTTGGAGATTTGCTGCTGTGCTTGGGATCATTGACCTGTAGTATGGACCACTTTCAGTCAAGCTTTAGCTGTCGGACAGATGGGCTCACATTTGACTCTAGAATACTTTGGTATACAGAGGAGTTCATGATTGACTCAATGACTGCAAGGTGCCCAAGTCCTGTGGCTGCAAAACAAGCCTAAATCATCACCCCTCCACCACTGTACTTGACAATTTGTTTGAGGTGATATGCTGTCCAGTGTTTGTTGTTCCAGAAGTCTTGTGGTTTCTTCACATGCAATTTTACAAACCTAAGTTGTGGTGTCTTTTTCTAATTGTACCGTCACAAACTTTAACACTTAACCTGCTAACTGAGGCTTATAGAGTCTAAGATGTAGGTCTTGGGTATTTTGCAATTGTTCTGAGCATTGCACGGTCTGAACTTGGGGTGAATTTGCTGATAAGATTGTGGCTTTGTGTTACTACACACCCAAACACTCGGGATCAACAAAATTCCACAACTTCTGCTTTTATAGAGGTGGTCACACTTAATTGAGTGTATTTGATTATCAGCACCTGGCTGCTATTTACCCTCTTATTCCTATGGAAGTAGTAAGAGTGTACTTAGTTTTTCATGGGACTGTATAGAGTCCTGTGGAAAACAGGAAAGCATGTCATGTCATGCTCTTTCATGCATCACAGGTAATAACACTTCCAAAACATACATCTGTGCATCCTCGATTATAGGAAGCCTCCTCTCTTCACTCTCCTCCCTCCTTCAGAGTCACAAAACAGAGAAATGAGAAAACCCCACAATTTGACACTGTGGAGGCTTTTGGTAAGTTCAAATTATTTATTTAGAAGCGTTGTAATGATTAATTTAGTTAGGCTGCATTTAAATTTCGATTGTTTTGAAATATGTCATGTGGTTTCCAGTGTTTGTGGGCTGAGATCAGTGTAAAGGTTAGGCTAGCAATGGGCCACCATTATCATGACTCCCGCAGTGATGAACTACAATCTGGCCTTTGTTTACCTTCTGGATGGTTGTAAAAATGTTGAATACGAATGAATTTCCATGACTGTGTGAGGCAAATGTTAACAAAATTGCAACAAAGGTGATATATTGTCCTATTTTCAATTAATTCAGAGGACAAAGACAAAGACAGGCACTTAAAGACAGTCAGTGTTATATTTTAATCCATGTTTTTTATTTTTATGTTAATAATCTGTTGTTCATTATTGTAATTTTACAGCATTCCTACTCTTTGCTGTTGTGGCACATTTTAGTTGGCAGTACATGCAGGGGTGGGGAAATGCAGTTATATTTTACAGTAAAAAACTGTTTATGAAGATCACAGTACAAACACTAAAATAACAGTGTAATGGTAACGAAATAGAGAGAAACTGTAATGCTTACATTCTAAAGAGTATCACAATGTAATTTTCTTTAGTAAAACACTGTTGTTTTAGATCACTGTAATTTTACAGTGTGCCTACTGTAAACCAGAACATACATGCGTGGGGAGATGCACCTATACTTATAATACAGTACCACAGTAATAAACTATTTATGGAGATTAGGATCAGGAACACTAACAGTATAATCATAAGAGCTGACAGTATTATATGGTAATACTTCTGTATTACATGTATAATACTGCATAAAATATTTTTAAAGTGAGAAACTATTGTTATAATTTCACAGTCTACCTGCAGTAAAGTACTGGTAACTATCCCACTATGGAGTATCCACCATAGTAAGATAGTTACCAGTACTTTCCTATAATTTAACAGTAAAGATTCAATGTAGTTGTTACTGAATGACTGGTTTATAGGTCATATATACTGACATATAGGACATTACTCTCATGTAAACTGGATCTTGTAAAATATTTTTTTAAATGAGTAATGCTGTATTTCCTAATTTAATACATGATCATCTTGGCTGCTGTCCAGTGCCCATACAGGCTGAGCATCATGTAGTGCAGGATACTTAAGTTCATCAGTCCTCTCTTTTATTTAATTAAAATATAAATAAATAAAACCAAATAAAATATCTTAAAATGAATGAAAGCGCAAGCTACACCGCTTTAGTCATACTACACTATCTCAAGTCACTTTTCTGTTATTTTTTATTAAAATGAGTCACTGCATTTAAATGGCCTGTTTTTACAACGTGAGTGTTCTGCCATACATGTTATTAAGCCAGCGCTATTCTCTCGGAGATGAATGTGATTGTGGCATGGTGGTGACTGAGTGTTGTGCTTAGGAGGATGAATGGCAGCGGCGGCTCTGCGTTTTCTGGCTCATTGCTTCGAAATGACTCTCCCAGTGTCATTGTCAACGAGTGCTGGGAGAGGGAGGAGATCTTTATCTTTTTTTCTTTCCTGTTCCTCGCCTCTTTCTCTCGCTCTCTGTTTAGTGTGGCAGCAGCTCTGTCTTTTCTCTTTCACATCACCCTCTTGCTCGCTGCCAGCCTTTCTTTCCATGCCTCCCTCTCAGAGCAGCGAGCCTCAACGTCACTGCTTCCCTGGAGCTGCTGGAGTGGGGGATGGGAGCTGAGGAAGGAAAGAGGAAGGGAGGTAGGGAAGGAAGGAGGAGGGAAGGAAGGGCGAACAGATAGTCTGCCAGGCTCGTGAGGGGGCGGTGGAATTCTGCAGGTTGCCTCGGTGAGCCAGTCGATAGCGCATTGAGCCACTTAGCTGCCGCATGCATGAACCCTTTCTCTGCCCTTCACCTGCTACACAGAGGAGAAAGACAGGAGAGAGTGTGCTGGTGTTGTGTATCTGTTTACCAGGCCCTGTCTCCTTTCCTTACGGTTGCTATGCCCATCAAGCTTTCCCTTCTAGCTGAGCACTACAACAGTGGAAGATTTACCACCAGAAATTCACAATAGCTTATGAAACAATGGGTGCCTGATTTAAGACAAAGGCAAATTGATTTTACTGACTGAAATATGCTGGCAGATTTTATCAACTGTAGCCAGCATGTTAATTATTGTTAACTCCATGAGATGGTTGTAAATCTTTTTGTTTGATAAACCTAGGCTATTTCAATCCCACAGAAAAAAAAAAAAACTTTTATAAGCATCATAAAGATGATATTTATGTTTGCCTGTTAGTGAGAACAACTAGCTTTGTTTTAGTAAATGTGTCATGGGTACAGTATGCAAATCTAATCACATGCAGAATAAAAAAGCTGTATTTCATGCTACTATAGTGCATTAGACTATAGGTGGATAGATGGATTACAGCATATTAATGTGTACAATATTCATGTTTTTAAAACACTGGAAAAACAAGATTCCCAAAATGTAGTATATTTAGAAAAGTATTTTGCGAATTAGTCAATTATTTAAACAACATAATGATGGCTGTTGGTCAAATGTCAGTCTGGCAGTCAACACTGAGAAAGAATAGACAGTCTATGGGAAGGCAAACCATAAACTCAAATTAAACAGTCAGTGGCTGTGTAATTAACACAGTCCTGCTTCCTGTGGAGGGATTAGATGCTATTGTAGCCCTTGACACGAGTGATAGCAAAGGAGCAGCAGTGCTGGCACTATGAGACCGGACATGGAGTGAAGTTGGCTGCGCCCTTTGACATCACCTGTGCAGAAAAAAGGTCCCTGATTGTTGATTACATTCAGTTTTTAGCTAAAATATACAGTTAAGATTGTCTGTGTCTTCCTGTCAGCACGTGAAAAGAGGAACGGTTGTTTTTGTAAATGTCCAGACTGTTCAGGTACCATAAGACAGAGGAGCTTGAAAAGCCATTTATGGATTTAGTGGTTTTCACAACAGTGTGTTTAGGACTCTTGAAGATTAAGACAACTCATACTGTAATAGAATCACAGCACTTCAACAAGTCATAAAAACAAATATAAGTTCAAGGTTAAAGCATGATGTGTTGATGTGTGACCAAACTGTGTGCTCAGGCAGCGTACATACACAGCAAGCTCTTTGAATAAGTAGACAGCTTGTGTCCAGGGCCTGTGGTCATGGTAAGCCATATGTGTGTGTATTTAATGGATAGACTGGGATTTATATAGCACTGTTGAGCCTTACTGACTACTGAAAGTGCTTTAGATATCATAATGTATTGTACCCACACATTCATGCACGGCTTTATTCTTTGCTTTAAGCACTTTATCTACTTCACACAAGCAGCCAATTCAGAATCACCAGTTAACCTAACACGCATGTCTTTGGATGATGGGAGGCCATCGGAGTAGCTAGACGGAGAGAACTCACACTGAAAGGCCCCAACCGACCAGGACTGTGCTAACTACTGCACTACCAGAAATCAAATGATGCACCATTATAAAACGTGTGTGTGTGTTCCACTTCACCCCACATTATTTTGATATTCTATCAGTGGATATAGTTGTAAGTATTACTGGGTTGCTAATGTCATTAGAAAGCTAGTTAGCCGGGTATGCTAACATAAGTGAGTTGTGTTTATTGGTCCGATAAATGGATCAAAATAAACCTGCCTCTAAACTGAATACTAACCAAGCTTTGTTGAGATGGCGTGTCTTGGTCAGCCTGGTTATGAGGCAGATGGCAAAGGGGGTGATGATGTTTCCATGTCCAACAGTGGTCTAATCAGACTCTGGTACAAACCAGAAAATACTAACTGTATTATTTCCATGGCCCTGCAATCTGCAGGACTGGCGATCTGTCCTGGATACACCCCACATTTCGCCCTATGACAGCTGGAATGGGCTCCAGTCTCCTCAGCAACCTTGAAATGGATAAGCAGTTAAGGAAATGGACAGATGGATGGACGGATGAATGGATGGTCACAATGAAAAAAACAGACGTGTGTCTTTTTCTGTTATTTTAATAAAACTATTATTATATCATTATAATAACTGTTTTATAATTAGACCATTTTTGTGAGTCTCCTGCAATGCTCAGGTCCTGCTCTGCTGTATAAATGTCATTTTAGTCGCCTGTTCTGTAGTTGCCAGGCAACTTGCTGGTGTCATAATATATTATATATATCAAGATATTCAAGGTTTGTGGATTTAAATTAGATGTTGCTGTTGTGAAATTAAAATTATGTTATGCTTTTATAAGGTGTTACAGGTGCATAAACTCAGAGGTGGCAAAAGTACCGACATTGTGTACTTAAGTAGAAGTACAGATACTTGTGTTAAAAAAGTACTGATTCAACTTCTTTACTCAAGCAAAAGTGAAAAGTACAGGCTCTGAAATGTACTCAGAGTAATAAAGTAAAAGTAGCTCTTTTGAGGACATTTCTACCAGCTATTTTTGTGCAAAGCTAACTGGACCTCGTTCTCTATTAATATAATAAAGTTATATTAGTACAGGGGAATACAAACTTTATTTCAGTCTAAATTTTAATTCTAATGAATGTACTCAGCTTGAATCAGTTATGTAGAACATTAGCAGAGAAAAAGGAGAATTTTTAAAAACAGCTCTATTTTTTGTTGCCTACATTGTAGAGGGCGACTTTGCCTCCACACCTAAACAGGAAAATGAGCACAGTCAGGGGTTAAAGTGGGATTCAGCAGGTGGAGGAACCCTAAAATCAGTTGTAGTGGCTCAGCATGAATCACAACTCACAATAATTTCTACTATGAGCTCCAGTAGATTTTCTTAGTGTTCAGGCTGTGATCAGATGACCTGCTGCTGCTGCTCTTTGTGGATTTACACAGCTGAATTCAACCAGAT
>VUQS01028938.1:0-12378 GCA_015108495.1 Heterochromis multidens | reverse complement strand
AATAGAGGAAGGAGAAATAAGAGAAAAGTCAGGAAACAAAGGAAGGACAGCAGGGTGACAGAAAGGGGGGGAGGGAGGGGAAAAAAAAAAAAAAAAAAAAAAAAAAAAATAAAAAGAGAAAAAAAAAGGAAAAAAAAAAAAAAAAAAAAAAAAAAAAAAAAAAAAAAAAAAAAAAAAAAAAAAAAAAAAAAAAAAAAAAAAAAAAAAAAAAAAAAAAAAAAAAAAAAAAAAAAAAAAAAAAAAAAAAAAAGGGGAAAAAAAAAAAAAAAAAACAAAACAAAAACAATAACAGGTGGACCACCTGATCTGTTACCCGAAGATGAGAAACTCACTACAACTACTGAAAAATATCCATATTCTCCAGCATCCCTGGGATAGTGCCAAGAAATTAGTCTAAGTTATATCACTGAATGAATAAAAAGAAAATGCCAATTACAATATGCTTTAAAAAAAAAAGCCTACACCATTTCTTTTAGTACTTTTTGTTCTTTACATGTCATTTAATGTCGATTTGTCATGCAATTATATTCTTATTCTGAGCATTTTTGGCTTATGGTGTTTTGGAAACCTATGAATAATGACCAAAAAGAAACAATAAGAATAATAATAGAATTTGTAGAGCACGAACAAATTCAGGTAAGAAAACATTGACAAATCACAGATTTGTATGCAAAATGTTTGTGTGCATGTATTGTTTGTGAATCAGGCTCAATATATTATTTTTTTAAAAATATGGCCAATATCAAGATTCTGGTGTGAGCTGTCCTAAAAACTGTCGAGCCCTACTCCACCAACAAAACACATACACATTATAAGCTCTTTATACTTATATATACATCCCATTCAACAACCATGACTGTTTTCCTAGAATCAATATATGCACATGATGAGAAAAGATATGAAAATTATTTTTAAACATGGGGAGCTTGTTTCATTCTTTAATGGAATTGAATGAAAAGGACAACTGTGCAGAAGCAGAGCTTCTTTTAGGAACTCTACACTCACCCTGAGCAGTGACTTTGAAGTTCAGCTCATCTGTTGTGTACAAAGTTCTTAAAAAACTTTGTGTGGGTGGAAGTGCAGTATTTTGACAAGTCTGAGCATCTGAGCACAAAATCAGGTTCTCAAAAATGAATATTTTGTGCTTCCAAAACACCTCTGTATGGAGGTGTGTGTGGAGGCGGAGTCGGAGCTATGAGTAGATGGCTCATGGCATGAATGGCTTCACTAAAACAGATTTTATCCAAAATTTCAGCGTATCAAGAATTCTCTTAACCAGCAGGAAAAATACAGTTCAGCGGAGTAGCATGAAAGTCGGATGAATTTCTCTTGTATTTAGTCTTTGATTTATGGCCACATATGGAAGTGGAATTAAAAAGCTGTAGACACCTATGACTGTTACATTAAATTTCCATATAGATTAAAGCAAATGTATTATTTAATCAGTTATTCAGAATCAAGCCACACTTCCCAGAACATCTGTCCATATTGATACTTAAGTGTTACAAAAAAAACAAAAACCTGTTACTTAAATCCGTAACCTTTATTTCCTATACACAACTCAACTACACTTTTCAGTATCATAGATAAAACAGTGTCTTGATCAACTTACCTAGCAGTCTTTCCAAACCAGGAGGAGTTGGGCTCAGCAGCAGTTGACTTGGGGAATAGTGCTGGACCTTGGGAGGTAGCTGGTAGAAGGAACTCTGAGGTGGTCGGTATGCATCTATACGCACGATAATATTTTCATTAGTACCATTTCATTCTAACGGTCCCATTTAGGAAATAATATAGACAGCATATTTTGTGTTAGCACTCTGACCCTGAGGGGGTGCTGCAGAAAGGGTCTTGGCGTGCAGCAAATCCAACGCGCTCTGATTCTTCTTGTTTTTCTTCTCGGCAGCTGGGGTGGCTTTCTTGGGTCGACCACGTTTCTTATTGTTCAGCTTGCGACCTTTGGCCAGGAGTCGTGTTCTTCTCGGTTTGGCAGAGGGCTTGACCACAGTCACCAAGCTAGGACGCTCCTCCTCACCACAGGAGTCCTGCTTTAATGTACAAAGACAAACAAAGAGATAATAGTCATACAAAAACTACAGAGACCTGTCTCACAATACTGAAAAGCTCATCCTGGTTATAGGAATTGATTCTCATTCTTGTACCTTGTTTGGTTCTTTAGGTTTTGTGGGCGTGGTACTATTGCTTTTACTGTCCTTCGTGTCCTTTTGCTGACGTCTTCTAGCTGCCTCTTGCTCCTCCTAACAAAAGATGAATCAATGTATTTGTCTGATTCAAAAAAATTTAGTAAATACAGCGACACTGTCAATACACTGAAGAAGAAGAACATGACTCACCCTGAGTTTAGGATTTTTGAGACTAGCAAAGTAGTTTTCAAGCTGAAAGATGAGAAAAGGAAAATTTGGAGATTAGATTAAGAGTACTTATGTACAAGTTTCTAACAACATTTAAACAATCACAGTGTATGCTTGTTGCACAGTTCTGAGCTACAATTGAAAAAAGCAATTGATCAAATAAAGTACAATCTGTACATAAAATGTGCTTTGTGTCATCACCAAATAAAGCATCATAAAGAGTGAGAGAGAGGGCCAAACAACATCAGGTGGTGACAAGAAACACATCTGCATAGTGAGACTGTCACAAGCATTTTTCTAGGCAGCCTGCCAGTTTTCTCACTGGGATTTCAACAGGTAACTAGGGACTGCTTTAACCAATTACTGGAATGACACATATGTCATGGTTATCTAATAAGCACGTGTTAGCCTGTGAAAACTCAGATTGCTTACTCTCAAGATAGACTATTCATTAAGATGATACCACCTGTTATTATGGCAGCTTATCTCGTGAGTTTAGGTTACGGTTTGTCTCTAATGGATAATTTATTTGTGTTGCTTCAGTAGTCAATTCGTTTTTTTATTGGGCTGTCACAATCTCCTCTGTTAGGATTTCATGTGTTAGCACTTGGGATCTCTTCTTCTCATCAACTGTTACAGCAACAGAGACAAAGAAAAGTTTTGCTGCTTACTATGGTGCGGTCTATGGTATGCAGGTAGTAGGAAACTGGCTTTCCAGTCCAGGACACAGAGCCCCTGAGTGGAGAAAGCTCCACCACACGCATAATTGTGCCAATATCTGCAGGACAGAGGGGAAAAATGTCAGATATAAGTCAAATTAAGCCTTAAATATAAATATATATATATTCAATAAATTTGGTGCTTACCACTCAAGTTTCGACTGTTGATTCTAAAGTTTAAAGGTGCAAAGGGTTTGGAGGATACAATTTTCCCTCCTGGGGAAAAAAAAGAAGAAGAAGAAAAAAAAGAAGTCATTCTCATTTTATTCTGATAAATTCTTGGTACTATACAGGTGGTGTACACACTATAGCCTTTTCAGCTCATTACATGAAGCAAACATGGTAATATACACAATAACTCCAACTGCCTATATCCATAACCACCTTAAACATATTTTAATATTTAGAGTTTAAAACCTAGAGTCAAGTGGCTTAGCAAGGTTAAAAATGTTGACACAATAGCTACTGGATGTCATCTGCCATTGTTAGCTTAATTAACAATGAGAACAGCTGAATAATTCATCACTACCAGCACTAAAAATACAAGACCTTGATGGTGCATATACACAAAAAGAATGCTGTCACAAAAGACTATAAACACCTGCTTTTTTAAAACTGTTATATTTCTACCTTTGATTAATTTTCTCCAGAGTCTTTAATAAAGTGTCTCAAATTAGTGTTGCTCGGAAATTTTAAATTAACAAATTAACACAAAGCAGTATGTGGAGATTAAAGGAAAAGTGGACATATTTCATTAAAAATGTGCTCATCTACTGAACATGACATGCAAAAAGTAGCAGGTCTAAATATTTCCTGAATCTACTTTGTATTTTTGTTATATGAAGTTGCGTTCTATAGTCAATGGTGTGCCTAAAAGACTGTCAAGGGCCTGCTCACTCTTCACAAAATGGCAAAGTACAACAGAATTTATGACTAAAATGCTTAATTTTTCCTGATCATTCTGATCTGGATTTCAATTGTAATATTTTTTATTTTTTTCAACTTAAGAGCCCTGTATATGTGTGTGTGTTTCTGAACTGAAAGTTAAAATAACGCAGATGTTTTTAAGTTTAAACGAGTAACCCATGACCAAAGGTAGTGGTTTAGTAGTTAGCTGAAAAGTACTAACCTTCCTTCATGTTAGCAAAACGCTCCTTCAGCTGGTGATCTACCTCTGGACCAAAGGCAAAGTTATTCACAAAAATAATACTGGAAAACAGACAAAAGAAAATACTTCACAGTTCAATTCACAGTAAATATGTTACCAAGGATATATTGAATTAAAAAAAACAACAACAAAAAACGCAACAGTTATGGAGGCGATTTTCTGCTTCCACAATGTAGAGATTCTGATTATAAATGGCCTTATTTGCAAAAAATATAAATTGAAATTTTGTCTTTCAGGCTGTCACTGTGATCGGGTTCTGTACACCACCTTGTGTTGGCGATTCTTTCTTTCCACTCTTCAGACAGAAAATCACCTCTTTCCAGCTGAAACAAATGGTACGGTTATGACAAAAAACCTGAATAACTGTGGCTCTACACAGCACCTAAGATTCATTCTTTGGATGTGTGCGCAATGAAAAGTGTAACTCATTTCACTCAAGAACCAACTTACTGTGTACTCCCCATGTTTCTTTCCATACCATTTCATCCATTTTTTAAATTCTTTATCCATGGTCTGAAAGAAAGAACATAAATAACATCAAACTCAAATATCAAAATATTTGATACAAAAAGTAAACTTACTAAAAAGTAAAAATCTAAACAACACATGCTACACAGGATATGTGTTTCCAGAAAGAAAGTAAGCAAACAAATGGCCCTCAGTTAAAATTTGAATACTGTGTATAGTGTTCAAAGAAACACCCTTTCAGTTACTAGAATGACTACAAGTCTGTATTTACACTACTTTACTACATTACTAAAACTGAGCTTTTGAGTTGGGCTTGTTTAGGTCAACTGAACTTAGCCTTTATTTCCCCAAAAATGGAGCAACCATCTGTGTATAATTAGACTTTTTTTTATATCGCCAGATATATATCGCCTGTATTTGAGAGGAGTTTAGAAGTTGAACTACCAAATGCAGTACCTGATGCTTTCTGTGTAGAGAAGGTATTAATATGAATATAGCTATTTTCCAACATCAACTCTGGAATACATTGGGAGAATCAGACCGAGATATTGTCTAAAGTTGCTCTCATCATCTTACTATTGGAATTACTCCATTTGGTTAAGGTGAAGGAGCTGCCTGACCAGAGCATGCAGAAGTCAGAACACAGAACAACTACTCACTAGCTGTGAATTCACCAGACTGTTAGTTGCTCTATTCTCAAATTGGCACTAATAGATGGAGTCAGACATTACACTGACTTTATAATAGGGTTGCTGGAGGTTTAAAGACCGTTTAAGGTCCAATTCAATTGCGTCAGATGTTTTTTTGCAATCTTAAATCTACCACTTAGTTTAGTGCTGTAGTGCATATGTGCAAAAGATTTATGTAACATGTTTGGTGTAGAGAAATGAAATACTAACACAGAAAACAGTTTGAAGGCTGATCAGAAGAGGAAATACACAGCAGATGGTCTTTTTGCGAGATTACCATCTACTGTGGAGCTGTGTATAGTAATCAGTGGCATTTCACTAAAATGACTCCACTGATTTTCGATATGGTGCTGCTGGGTCTGAATGCAGCCTTTATTTTTACTTTTGGGAACAACCCTCCACTTATGTGTGATAATGTAGTTACCTCTGCATAGGTAGCTGGAATGTCTGCTTTCTCTACACCGTAGTAGTGTTTACAGTTGGTTGCTGCTGCAACCTGCAGCACCACCTGCCCCACTCCTGCAAACAGGAAAGAAATTTTTCATGTGCTAAAATACATAAACACACCAAAGCTGCCAAGCTTGCTATTTATGCTGGAGTTCTGAATCTTACATTTTCATATTTTCTGACTTTCATATTTTTTAATTAGCATTTTTATATGAGTAACCCCACACACACTACTGGTGTACTATTAAGCAACAGAAATGAACTTTAGGTGCTTTAACTATTTTTCACTGTTCAGAGCAAATGTGATTTGTATAACAGAAATACATTTTTTTTAAACCTTAACATCCCAAAATAACCACTAATAATAATAATAACTAACCACTGCCAAGGTCAACAAAGGTGTCGTCTTCCATCAGTTCCATTTCATCAATAATCTGGGCCACCAGGTCGAAAGAGGTCTCTCCATACACCTCAGGGGAGAATGGTTCATAATTGTTCAGCTTCTCTGGGTCAGTTACTGAGTGGTTGTACACCTGCTGTAAGATGTGTCTCAGCAGCCCGTTGGAGGGACGCTTGTTTAGCTTCATGGGCTGGGTGGTCCCCTTCCACTGTAAAATGGGATTTGCATCAATTATTCTACAGTGCATTCAGAGATTTCAATCCCCTTTTCTACATTTTGTGAGTTTTTAGACATCTTAAAATGGATTCATCTTAAAGTATTCAATTAATTTTTCATAATAAACCTACATACAAGATAATGACAAAGCAAATACAGTCTTTTTGAGTGGTCTGTACAATTGTTAAAATAAAAGACTAAAATATACTACATTTACATAAGTATGTGGAGCCTTCACTTAATACGTTTTTTAAGCACCTAAGGCAAAATTGAGAGCCTTAACCCTTTTGGGAAAGATCCTACAAGCTCAGCAAACCTGTCTTTTAGTGGTTTCTCCCATTTTTATGGCAGAAATATTCAAGCTTACTCACAGTGGATGGCAAGTGTCAGTGAACATTTTTTTGCATTTCTTAATTGTTCTATGGAGTTCAGGTCCACAATTTCTGGAAGGCACTCCAGCTTCTTTGTGGTATGCTTCCGATTTTGTATGCTCAAGCAAAGTATGTGCACAGCAAAGGAGGCACACCAACCATTTTTTTAAATTACTCATTAAATAATAAATTTCACAAAGTGCTTCTCTGCACTTTGTCACTGAAAAATATGTTCAGTTGCTTCTCTAAGGGGTTTCTAGTCCCATGGACAGGATCCAACTTGTTCTTCTCAGCAGCCTCAGTAAGCAGCTCTCCACCTCACAGGTGGTTTCATGAGCAGAACAAGGGCTACCATAGCCAACTAGAGTCCAAGATGGTCGAGTTGGAGTCTGGGACAAGAGACTATCTGGAGAGGCAGCAAAATGATTTCAAGGGATGCCACAAAGGCACCCTGGTCTGTATGTCGATGGGCAAAGATCAGACAGGAAGGGCGAGGGCTAGTTAATTAGCAGGGACTAAACTTTGAAAAGAGGAGCAAGGGGACTTTCGACTATCACTTTTAAAAAATATTAAAATGCAAATGAAAAAAATTTTTTAAATTAGTTGCCAAATTTACTTGGGTGCGCCATCCAAATTATGTGTGAAAAACACTGCAGTCTGACCAAGGTCTGTTGTTCCAAATAATTCGCTGTGGCTGAGCAACCAGATCACTCAGATCAATGCTGCAGAAATGTGTCCTTCCACAGATCTGTGCCTTGAAACAATCCTGATTCACAGATCAATAGACAATTCTCTCAACCTCATGGCTTTGTTTTTACTCTGACATACACCACCAACTGTAAGACCTTACATAGGCATGTTTCATATTTATGTCCAGTTGATTTTATTAGCTCTGTGTTAGCCTTATGATGGACTGGATAGGGTATACTCTGACTTTTGCCTTTTGACAGCTGGAATAGGCTCCAAATCTCTCTCGAGACCCTATGTGGGATAAGCGGTTAAGGAAATGGATTGTTGTATGGACTAATGATTTAATTAGTGCCAGGTGGACTCCAGACAAGCTTTAGAAGTATCTCAGTGATCGCTGACAGAAGTAGCATGCATCAGAACTCAATGGCAAGTGTTACAGCAAAAGGTCTGAATACATATATATGTATGTAAGTAAGTTTCATAAACTTACAAAATACTCCAAAAAACACTTCATCTTTGAGGAGTATTGTGTCTGTACGTTAAGCAAAAAAATAAACTGAATGTAGTTTTGGAAGAGTCTAACACTTAAACTGTGAAAAAATTAAAAGGGCCAAAAAACATTCATATTCACTGTATTTGCATTTATTCAAAACATATTAAGTAAAAGTAAAGTAAAAAACTGGCACTGGCCAATTCAATTATCAGTATTTCCCAACATTAATGCAGAATGCAAAGAAGATAGCACACTAAAAGGTTCTTACCAAAATCCAATAACTGAAGGACACAAAAATAGACTACCCTAGAGAACACTGGCTCTGATATCCTGATAAAAAAACAACTTAAAACCACAACAAACAGTTACAGGTATATAGTGAAAATGATTCACAAAGGGCATGGATTCAAAGGAACTAGGCTTGTGACTAATGCGTTCACGTCACCTACAAAACGGTGAAGAACTTTTCACATATGAACTCACCAGCTGGTGAATGCTGTCAATGGCTCTGTTGTACTTGTCACAAAGTCTCTGCATACTCTCAAAGCTGTGAGAGAGAGAAGACATAAAATAAATATGTTCTTTTTAACAAAAATAAATTCAGCTTAGCACATTTTTGAGTGAAATAACAGCTCCTGTGGGTTAACAGCTCCTGTGGGTTAACAGCTCCTGTGGGTTAACTGTTCCTACTATTACCTAATTTGTTATTGTGGGTGGCTGAAATGAATCAATCTTTTGTTTGACTCATAGACTTTGATTTTACAGATAATGATGACATCATTTTACCTCTTGGTGTCATAGTCGATGAGTACGTAATTTTCCATTGCCAGTTTGAGGTCTGGGATTTCCTCACACACCCACCTATAAAAGACAAACATAAGATCACTACTAAATCAGACATTTGACAGTAGTAGGAGTATACTAGAGCAAAAACGTTGCTTACCGAATGGTTTCGATGATTTCATGAGCAGCATCATGGTGTTTATCCTTAGAAGGGAGGGAGGGAGAAAATATTACAAAAACCACACACAGAATAAAACGTTTAATTCAGCAGCACCACAAATTATAGCTTTTAGATGTCCTTAAAACTCCAAACAAGGCTCAGGAAGGGGCAGACACCTACCGTGAACAGTTGGGGTGTGAGGGGAAAAAGAAGACAAAGAGGGCATCATAGGAAGCCCTCCAGATGGTTAGGGGTCAACTAATCCAGCCCTAATTATAAGCTATATCAAACATTTTAAGCCTAATTTTAGAAGTTGAGGGTGTCTATCTCCTGAACCCCCAAATGGGAGGTGGCTCCACAATAGAGGAACCTGATAAGATGAAGGCTCTGCCTCTGATTCAACTTTTGGAAACTCTAGGAAGATATGATGGATCCTTATCATTCAGGACTCTGTATGTAATTTAACAGGGATCAAATTGGGAGAAGCTAATATGGGAGGAGTATGATATTAGTTAGTCCTCCAAAAAAAACAGCATTACGTAGCCCAACGAGGATGGCGCTACATGTAGGTAGAATACTGACTGTTTGAAAAGTGGGGCTGAACAAGAAAGTGAGTTATGGCAGAGTGAAACCACTTCACCATGAAGGGGAAAAATGTGAAAAAAAAAAAAAATTTTCACATATTTTTGACTGTGCCCACAGTGACAGAAGACAGCTACCATGTGTAGACTATAGTCTGCAAAGCTGTGGATCTGCGTAGATACACAATGCAATACCAATGCACAACCATGCCAGTCCCTTCATCCTGTACCCCTCAAGTGCACGACATGCCTGAGTTTGTTTTTTGTTTTGTTTTTTTTTTAAAAAAGGACATGTTTTTTTCTTGTTTTGGAGATTTTTAATATGCATTAGGAGGATTATGTGACAGCCATAGCAGAGAAACAGAGGGATTGCTTCATCACATTAGCTAACCACAGGGAAACACTCCTGGTATGTTTATGGGGAAATACACAGTTTAACTGAGTGTCTCTTGAGCCAGTATTGTACTGAGAGCACATTTTGTGTTAGTATAAACAACATGTGTGTAAATATAGGTTGACAAATAGTCTGGAAATGTGCATATGTAATAAAAGGCTTATTATCCATGAGTGCATGCTGCATATGTTAATTAGCCATGAGGAGCTGTGCTGGTTATTAATGCTTGAGGTAAAGTATGTTAGTCTGGTGAATGCTATAATGTTTAAAGATCATTCAGTTTCCTTTAACCCAATCATGATCCAGTGTGCAACCCTGTAGTAAACTCATTAACACTCCCAAAACATATTTTTATGCCTCATGAGTCTTTTGCTGCATTTTGCTGCACTAGCTTTCCAACAGATTGTGTAATGGACCATTACAAAGGTCAGACTACCTGCTGCGCCACAGTGCCTGTTAAAACAATATTTCCAAAACCAGCAAGAACAATAATGAAACTGTTTTGTATAACAAAGGCTTCTAGCGGAGGGAAAGTAAATATGACATGTATACTTATAACCTTGATCTTGGAGGTAAAGTATACAAATTCTGGATGGGAGTTTTGATAATTGTAAATATAATTAAATGTAAATGACAGTGTAAAAGGAGAAATTTCCTAAGGGGTCACAGCAGATGGATCTACATGTTTGATTTGTCACAGATTTTACACCAGATGCCCTTCCTGATGCAACCCTTGGGTTTGGGCTCATCAGTAAGAGCCCAACAGCTTGTGATCCCCTAAGGCTGGGATTGTGTCTCCTCCCAGAGCTAAACCAGGGATTTTTCACATGTAGAATGAATGTTTTAACCACTACACCACAGAGCCACTAAATGACATCACAGAAGAAATCATTTTAATTTTAATTAGTTACTGTATGGGAACATATCTTGATGCATGCTCAATAATCCAGGTAAAAGAATCCCAAAAAGCTGAATCTGTTCATCTGGACATAGCGTTTTGAAAACGCTATGTCCAGATGAACAGATTCAGCTTTTTGGGATATGGGAACATACATTAACATTATGGATTTAATGTGTTTAAAATAAGTTTACAGTATGTATCTGTTTTAATGTACTGTTCTAATGTGAGTTTTTATGTTTTCTTCTATGAATTTCAATATCTGTATGAGAAGAGCTTGTTTATGTTAATGTCGATTGTATGTGTTTGTATGAATCTATAGAGGAACTCTAAGAAGAATAGGTAATGGTAATCCTAATGAAACAAACAAACCTATGTAGAAGCAGAAAGGAGAACCGGAGAAGTTGTTCTAAGCTGTGGTAAGGTTACGCTCACACTATATCTCGTGTCTGTGAAAATCACTGTTAGTTAATCCGAAACAAAAATTAATAACATAAAATCTATTGTATTTCTCACAAGCAGGGAAATTATAATCAGTAATTTTAGCAGGAGTGCACTGAGCAGCTCTCTGCGAGTAACAGGACTCAAGTTTCATCCAGCACACAGCCTGCCTAAGCCTGTTGCCTGAGCTGACCCACTGACCCACTTTCCGTCTCCTGCTTTGCCAAAGAGAGCCTCTGCTGGAGAGAAAGAAAAGAGGGAAAGGAGAAAGAAAAAAAAGAAATCTGAAGGTAAAAGAGGACAAAGGCAGGGAAAGTGAAAGCGAGAAAAAAAAAAAAAAGAACTGCAAGAGCAAGGGGGGCCAGAAAGAGGAGGAGAGCTTGCTATTTGTCAGCTGTTTGAGGCCTGGCACAGCAGCCACAGCTAACGGCTCACAGCTCACAGCCCACAGGCTGGAGCTTCCAGCTTCCCGCTCAATACTGCCCGCCACTACTACGCAAACTTCCGCCAAAACTAAAACATGCATGCGCACACACTGAAATAAGCATGGTTACACAGGAAATCTTGAACTGCTGTCAGCAAAGAATGCCAGTTAACTACATTATAACGTTAACTGTTAGTGCTAATGAGCTACAAATCTTCTTAAACATACATGAGCACAGCACTGTGAAGCTCTTAATATGGAAGCTATACAGGGTATGTGAGTGAGCGAATCAGATGCAGCGGGGGGAGGTCACCTGCTCACACAAAGACAGCACACAGCAACACCAGCACAGAGCTGCTGCTAAAAATAAACGCCGCCTGAAAGCGAGTCAGACAAAAAGAACAGAAGACCCTCCTCTCCTCCCCACTGTGGTTTCAACTGACGCACGTACAACTCCTCCTCTCCACCTCTTCAGTCAGCCTCTCCTTATATCAGACGCATCATAGGTGTAGGGGTTTTACACCAAACACTGCTCAACTATGTACACCTCAGCACCCCACGAGAACAAATGAGCAAAGGCAGGCTTTGCACCATATTCATATTCAGAGTTTTCTCCTGCATCTAAAAAAATGTTGAAGCCCACCAAAGGGGCTTTTGCCTTCCACGT
>VUQS01028935.1:0-10901 GCA_015108495.1 Heterochromis multidens | reverse complement strand
TGCAAGCTTTGTCTGGGTATTTTTATATGAATTATGTGCGCTCTACTTGAGCGGTGACTCACAACCACAAAATCTCAAAGAGATTTTGCTTCCCTTGTAGTAGTATTAAACTAACATTCTTAAATATCTTAATTGTTAATTCCTAGATTGTATTATTGTGCATGTTATTTTTATATTCCTGTCTCCAATCCCTAAATTGTGGCAGATGTTGCTGTAGCCTAGTATCTGATTCGTTGTTACTTGCATAACAATGAATCACAGATACTGTTCATAACAATAGACAGTATAAAAGGTAAATGTACAAAGTAAAAAGAAAGTATACCCTCTTTAAATTCTAAGGTTTTACATAGGGGAAATAATATAAATAATCTGGTCTTTAGCAGGTCTTGGAATTAGGTAAATACAACCTTGGAGGAACTACAACATATGTCATCTTACACTGTCATTTATTTAACAAAAACTAAGCCAAAATGCAGAAGTATTGTGTGGAAAGCTAAGTACACTCTTACTGCTTCTATAGGAATTAAGAGGGTAAGTAGCAGCCAGGTGCTGCTAATCAAATTAACTTGATTAATTGATCATCAGCAAGTGTGAGCACCTCTATAAAAACAGAAGTTGTGGCAGTTTGCAGGTCTGGAGCATTCAAGCATTCAAGACTGTTGCCAATATTCCCAGGAGTGGACGTCCCAGCAAATTCACCCTAAGGTCAGTCTGCAATGCTCAGAGTAACTGCAAAAAAAAACCAAGAGCTACATCTCAGACTACAGGCCTCAGTTAGCATGTTAAATGTTGAAGTTCATGAAAGAACAATTAGAAAAAGACTGAACAAAAGTATGGCTTGTTTGGAAGAGTTGCCAAAATCAATCAAGAAAACCTCTGGAAAGACTTCTGGAACAATGAAACCAAAGTGGAGATATTTGGCTATAATGCACAGTGCCACACTTGGGGAAAAACAAACAGCATATCATCACAAACACCTCACACCAACTGTCAGCACGGTGGTGGAGGGGTGATGATTTGGGCTTGTTTTGCAGCCACAGGACCTCGGCACCTTGCAGTTACGTTTTAACTTCTGTGTTACCAAAATATTCTAGAGTCAAATGTGAGGACATCTGTCTGACAGCTGAAGCTTGGCCCAAATTGGGTAATTAAACAGGACAATGATCCTAAGCACAGCAGCAAATATACAACAGACTGGCTGAAAAAGAAAAATGTCAGTGTCCTCCACCTATAAAAACATTCCTGTTTTGGGGGTTGTCTCATTGTTGCCCCTCTAGTGCACCCATTACTAATTTCATTAACACCAAAGCAGCTGAAACTGATTAACAACCCCCTCTGATACTTAACTGACCAGATCATTATCCCAGAGGTTTAACTGACTTGATGCTGTACTCTGATTAAAAAGTGTTCCCTTAAGTTTTTTGAGCAGTGTATAAGTAAAATGAGGAGTCACACTCAATAGACATCATGAAAGTAATACAGAAATTGTTATATTTTAGCTCACTGGGGCAGTTAGGTTTGTAATCTATCATAATTTGGAAAGAGTGATCCTGAAAAAGCAGTTCATTCATTTGTTGCTTCTAGGCAGGATTAAAAACTCAGTGGAAAGACTTCATCCAAAATGCTGCAGCGAGACTGCTAGCAGGGACTGGAAAAAAAGATCATATTTCTCCCATAATAGCTTTTCTTTATTGGTACACTGAGTTAAATTTAAAACTCACATACAATTCTTGAATAATCAGGGTCTGTCATATCTTAAAGACCTTACAGTACCATATTATTCCAACATAGCACTTCACTCTCAGATTGCAGACTTACTTGTGATTCCTAGAGCTTCCAAAAGTAGAATGGGAGGCAGAGCCTTCAGCGATCAGGCATCTTTCCTGTGACACAAGGTCCCAGTTTGGGCTCTGGGTACAAAATCTAGTTTTAAGATCGGGCTTCACTTAAGTGTGTGCTGTTCAATTATTACTTAATTATTACTTCTTATGCCATTATAATCTTCAGACTGCTTTGAGAAGCATTTTGTATGATAAGCTACAGCAATGATGTATAATAATAATTACTAAAATAAATACCTCCATTATCAGATTCATCTGTGATAACAGCAACAGGTCAAATGAACCTTGAAAAGATAAAAAAGGGGCAAATTTTGTATGCAATGTTGACAGAGTTCAGTGCCACTCTGAGTCTGCACACCTTGCTCTGGCTAACATAATCCTAATTTATTTGTTCACTAGTACTGCTCAAGTTTTTTTGTGTTCTCTTTTACTGTATTTCAGGCACCAGAATAAGATTAACAGGACCATAGCAAAAAAGTGCTCATTAAATGAGCAAAGATCTGTGAAGCACTGTAAGTTGTAATTTTTGTATGAAGAGTATCTGTTGTTGCGTCCTACCCTCATTCACATAGGACGTAAGCAGGAGAAAGCATGTCACTTTCAAATGAATCTTGAAAAGATAACTATGGACATGTTCAACACACTGAAAGCAATGCAGACATAGTTCAGTGTTTCACTGAGTTTGCACCATTTGCTTTGGCTAACTTAATTCTAGTTTTTCACAAATCTTTTTCACTCCTGACCCTGTCCTCTATCTCAAGTGTCCTATTGTAATATTAACCAATGTACAGTCTAAACAAAATGATATTTCAACCCTGAAAATAAGTAAACATGATTTAAATGACCCAACTGGAGAAACCATATGTTAATGAGTCGCTATTTTGGCATACAATATTATAAAACAGCACTGTCGTGATAGACGTGAGAATTTTTATTATAAGTATTATAAGTATTATTAAAAGCATTTGAGTTGCATAATGTTAGTTGAGGAAGCAAAGCCCAGGTTTGACCAAAGCAAAGTGTTAGCCATCATCGTTGAGTTGGAAGGAATGTTAATTCTTACTTTGATCAATTATGACTGAATATCAACTTTTTAAAAAAATTTTTTATGCCTGTCTTGTCTGGTAGTTTTTGCAATCATTAATTTCAGCATAATTGTGATCTGAATGCAACATTGTCCCAAACACATTTGCTTTTCCAAGATGAGCTCTATAAATTCTCTATAGCCTCATCTTGTTCATGTGTTTCTTGTATTTGTTTGTTTATTCATTTTTATTAGTATTATTACTATTGTTACAGTACATGTGTACTATGAAAATGTCTAAGCTGACAGAAAAAAGAACAGGGGAGAAAAAAGGAGAAAGTATAAGGATAAAGCACAAATAGAACAGAATTCCCATTTTGAATCAAAGTCAACACTGAGGAAGGGAAGATCTGAGTGTCCTCGTGGTTTCCTATGTGACTCAGGAGCTGCAGATAGTAGGAGTGCATTGACTGCTCTGCTGCTCAATGTGAAACTCATTACAGGCCCCTGAATTTTATGGCTCTTGTGGAAAGACGCAGAGCCAGCAGTGTGAGTCATCGATGGATGCATGTGTGCTGCTACAGCAGTAAAAAATCCTCACTTCTTTCCCCTCCCCTTGTTCTTTTGGCCACAAACAGTATAAAACCACCAGGGACGGAGCAGGGCTCCCACGCTCAGAGTTTAACCTTGCCAGGTTCATCAACTGGAAAGTAGTCGAGCAAACCAGAAACACGATTATTCACCAGGAGGATCACTTCATCTATAAGGCCTTATTAAAAGTTCTTTTTCTTGGTTTTCCTAACATCAAAACACACTTTGAATCACCAATTAGTATTTCACTCATATTCAGAAAAGTTGATGCAGTTCAAACTAATGCCCTCTGGTTTTTCAAGTTTCTCCAGACCGCACATTTTTCAGTGATTTTCTTCAGTTTAAGTTTGTGGCTCAAAACTCAATGGTCTTTCTTCCAAAAATATTTATGCTGGCACTCCCATGGCGTCTATATGAATCATCAGCCTGTGTGAACTGACCACACAACCACAGGTTTGGTAAAGGCACCATATGGTGGAGCCAAAGGAGCCAGTTCTGAGAAATACAAGTGATGAGAGCCACTCTCGTCTGAACGACTCCTGATGATAATATGCTGTCATAGAGTGGATACAAAAATGTTGGATATGAGGTTCAAATTGTTCCTGTTTGTGAATCACAGAGAAATGAGGAATGAAAGGACTTTACAGGCTTCATTTATCTTTTACTTGTTTGGCAACTTGAATATAGAAGCTTAAATATTTAACTTTTTGTGGTAATTGATTGAACACTTTCACTGAAAAATGCCTGCACGCTTAAAGTTGTATGAAAACATTGTGAGAGCTAGTCCACCAAAATCACAAGACTTACCTGATTTAAATTTGGCCAAACTCCAGTTCAAGGTCATCTTCTTAGAGATGGCCAGACAGCTTCCAGTACAGCTGCTGTGTTTAGATAACTTCGGATCAAAAGTCCCATTTTGACACTTAAACTGTGTATTCTGCAATTTCACCACAGACCTCAAACTTATACAGATAGAAAACATTAACTTCTGTTTCAAGATAAGGTGAGGTTTTTGATTTTGTACGGACCTGTTCTCAGGACTTTTTGACCACACTATGTATTATTTGTGGAGACTTGTTGCACAAATTATGCTCATATCGTGCTTTAATGCACTTTAGAGTATATTACCTTCTTCCATCCATCCATTTTCTTCCACTTATCCAGTTCAGGGTCACAGGGGCCTGGAGTCTAACCTAGCTGTCATGGGGCAAGAGGTGGGGTACACCCTGGATGGATTGCCCATCTGTCAGAAGGAGACAGACAACAGTTCACGCTCACATTCACACCTACAGCCAATTTAGGACCATGCATGCTTTTGGACTGTGGGAGGAGGCCGGGGTAGTCAAGGAAAGCCCTCACAAGCTGGGAGAACATGCAAACTCCACACAAAATACCTTGGCTTGGATTTGAACCTAGGGCCTTCTTGCTATGAGGCAATGGTGCTAACCACAATACCATTGTGCTACCCCTTATTTTTTTCTGTTTATTAAAAAGTCTGAATCAAAATTCCCACGGCATGCAATCTGCTGTAGAGTTCATATCTACAAAAACCTGCAGGAAAAACAGGATGTGAAACATGCATATTGAGCTGATTGGTCCAGAATATCCAAAGACAGCTAAGACATCTAATGCAATGACTTTTTTTTTATCCATGTCTAGACAGAGACAAGCCTGAAGAAAACAACAGTCACCAAAGTATAATAGTACCTATAATAGTACCTTCAACCCTTGTTGAAGTAGTAGCTTCAAAGAGCAAATGAAAGAGATTGCTGCTTTTTTTTCACATTCTTTATGACCCATTAATTACCTCACTGTATCCAAAAGAATGGTTTTCTCTGTCATACAGTGCTGAGGTTATTTGTTTAGTTCAAATTCTGCCTGGTGGATGCAAGTTGGA
Source organism: Heterochromis multidens (assembly GCA_015108495.1). Taxonomy (NCBI): domain Eukaryota; kingdom Metazoa; phylum Chordata; class Actinopteri; order Cichliformes; family Cichlidae; genus Heterochromis; species Heterochromis multidens. The sequence goes on along the minus strand of VUQS01028935.1, from coordinate 5,548 downwards.
AGAGAGAGGGTGGTTTGCTTTGGCCTGTGCCGAATTCTTCGGCAGTGTATCACAGTGAGCCGCTGTCAGTAACTCACTTCATGCTGTGGAAACTCTGACACACAATTACCAGTTGCTGAGGCCTTTTTTCTACATTGATGAGGTCTTGCAAGTTGGTTTTAACTTCTGTAGCTTTAGTTTTACAACCTGTGAACTTGCAGTGAACAAAGCCCTGTGTTTAAAAAGAATAAGACAATCTGTGTGGGTGGCATTGCCTCAGGTATTAGTGAAAGGTAACCTGTGATCCAGGAAGCTGTGTCCTACATTTGGGTCCTCTCCCCTGTGAAATCATTACATATGCTGTGTTGTACTGAGTATTTGTCACAGAATTAAAGAACCTTCCCCAAAATGTTCCTAATATAGCAGGTTCATGACAATATGATTTATGGATTGTATGTTTTTAGATTGTCAAAGTACAAAAGGAACGTGAATGAGAACGTGTAGGGCTTTTTTCTATACAGCTGATAGTTGGCCTTATCCCCTGGACTGGAGCAGAGAATAAAAGCTTTTCATGCACAACGTATTGTAATGCTCAGAAAAGCTCAAGGCTGCTATTTTATTTTTTATTTTTTATTGAAATTATTGTGAGGTATGAATGCAGCATTTACAATAGAAGCAATCTGCCAGTAATCTGCACAAAAATATATCTGCATGTCTAACACAATACCTTGTCTGATGACGCTGCATTGCACTGCAGCAAAGGTTCAACTTTCTTCAACTTTTTTGCAGGATAATCCTACAAAAATTGATAGAAGTCAAGAAGAGAGTGTAGGGAGGGTGGAGACGAGTGTCAGGGGTGATTTGTGACAGAAGGATAGCAGCAAGATGGTAGTGAGACCGGCTATGATGGATGGTTTGGAGACAGTGGCACTGACAAAAAAACAGGAGGGCAAGCTGGAGGTGGCAGAGCTGAAGATTTAAGATGACCAGGATGGACAAGATTAGAAATGACAACATCAGAGGGACAGTACAGGTGGAGCGGTTTGGAGACAAAGTTAGAGAGGCAAGGCTGAGATGGTTTGTACATGTGCAGAGGAGGGATAACAGATATACTGGACAAAGGATGTTGAAGATGGACGTGCCAGGCAGGAGGAAAAGAGGAAGACCTCAGAGGAGGTTCATGGATGTAGTGAAGGAGGACATGCAGAGGGTTGGTGTGACAGAAGAGGATGCTGGAAATAGGGTGAGATGGAGGCAGAGAAGCCGAACGAAGAAGAAGAATTTTGTAAAAGATTCTGATAACCTGTTTGAAGTCATGTGCATATACACCCCACCTTCCAATCTGGGTACAGTGGCTTCTTGAAGTCTTTTGAATCCATAAAACTATTAATTGTTTTTAATTCAATTTATTTTTTACTTTTTTTTTTTCATTTTAACTGTTTGAAGCAAAGATTAAAATAAAAAGAAATACTTTGTTCAGCACTCACTGGTGGTGGTTTTTGCAGCAGTGATGTCAGAATGAGTTGCTGATTCATTGCATCAGATTTTGCATCTTTGATCAGTTTGCACCACAGTGTGCCATCTCTGATGGATTTAAAGGGGGAAAATGACAGCTGTGACAAGCGTGTTACTGATCAACTCCAGAAACATGCAACACAGTGCGCGACAACAGTGTATAGTCAGTATATCAGATGAGGATTACATGTGTGCATCTGAATTTTAGCTGCAAGCAATGTAACCAATCTTTCACATATCAGACCAAAAGTACAAATTCCCACCCACAGAGAGAAAAAGACAGCACTGGTGTAAATATATCAAGTCTCACCACTAATTGTGAGCAGTTGTTTTTACTTAAAGAACTGGATTTGAATGATTGTCCTCTAGCGGAATCTTTTTGATATACTTACAAGATCTGACTGTATGTGATGTGGGTCATTCAAAACACTTTAACTAAAGCCTTAACAGCAAAGTGTGGAAAACCAAAATGACCAAATCAGAGGGTGAGTTTTTTCTCTATTTATACATCATGTGTGGAACTGTGCTTGTAAAAAAAAAAGATTATATTTGATTGGTGTGGCCTTTTGCATATAGAGTAATTAGCCAGAAGTATGTAGACATCTGAACATCACCCTTATGCGTGAGTTGAACATCACATTCCAAACTACATGGAAGTTAATCTGCTGCTTAAATGGCCTCCACTCTTCTTCCCAGTCACTCTCTTTCAGCCAAACAAGCATTAGAGGTCCATCACTGAGCACAGACTGTATATAAAAGCAAAGCCAGAGCAGAAGTATCTCAAACCAGCATTTTTTGTAATGGCCAGCAGGGGGCAACTTCTGTGCTTGCAAAAGGAAGCCCAGATGTATAGAAATATATGGGAAAATAGTCCTCAGCCCCTGTGATCTGAGTAACAGGAGCTGATGAGTTTATGGGCTCCAAGTTGCATGACTATAAAATGATAATCATTTTGTAAATTATGGTCCCTCAAGAGTCAAAAACATCGATAGAATTGGGTCTGTTTTAGGATAGACCTACCTTGTGATTAGCAAGGGAAATGTTCAGAGTCCTTCTATTTCTCGGTGAGATCCACCCCTTGCTAGTTGCATATAGTTCCAAAACACTGAGATGGCAACAGGGAAAATGCTCAGCTGGAGGCTTTACAATGGGACTTCACAAAGCAATGGGTGATAAAGATCTTAATCCCCTCTCAAGTGAGTCAAATTCTTCCACATAACATCGGAAAAGCTATTTCTCTAAAGACCTACTGGTGTGAACAGTAGAAGAGTCATTTCCATCCATCCCACAATTTTGTTGTACATGTACAATGACAAGAAAGGGCTATTCTATTCTATTCTATTCTATTCATCCATGCATTTTCTGCCGCTTATCCAGGTCTGGATCACAAGAGCAGCAGTCTAAGCAGAGATGCCCAGATCTCCCTCTCCACAGCTACCTCCTCCAGTTCTTCCAAGGGGATAGCAAGACCTTTCCATGCCACCTGAGAGATATAATCTCTCCAGCATGTACTGGGTCTGCCCTAAGGCCTCTTCCCAGTTGGATATACCTGAAACACATCACCTAAGAGGAATCCAGGAGGTAACCTAGTCAGATACCTGAAACACCTCAACCGGCTCCTTTCAATGGGAAGGAGTAGTGTTTCTACATGAACAAGACTGAGATACATGCACTCTTCCAACTGGGACAACAAGTCATTCCCAACCCAGACTGGCCACTCTACCTTTTTCCAGCTGAGAACCATGGCCTCAAGCTTGGAAGTGCCAATTCTCATCCCAGCCATTTCAAACTTGGCTGCAAACCATGCCTGTTCAAGCTGGAGGACATGGCTCAATGAAACCAACAGAACCACATCATCTACAAAAAGCAGAGATTAGACTAGATTATAGTGAAACTGATCACAATTTAAAGTCATAGATTTGAGTCATTTTCCTAAAAACAGGTTGAGATCAGGTTTTTAAATTATGAATACTACATCCAAACTTTAAGAATCTGCTTTTTGACCCTGGCACAATAGATATAAATGCAGAGAAACCCAGAGGTACCACTGAGGGTTCAAAAAGGGTCCAAACTGTTTCAACTCCAACAAATTAATCTGTTTATAACTCATCCATCTGGATAATAGAGTTAGAGGCATGATTGACAGGTGTCTGGACATGGAGCTGTAGCCAGTTTCAGTCTATGGATGGAGTTTGCAAACCAAGTTTGCTAACCTTGGGTGATAACTTAGCCCACCATCTTGTCATCCAAATATGGTCATTTCTGGCTTCAAAAAAACATCAAAATGCTAAAAGCTTTATATATAGTCTATGATTTGAGATGACAGGTGGACTGGACTCAAATATGCAAAAAACTATACAGGAATGAAACATTAAGTCCATGGTTTAATCACAATATGAATTATGTTTAACATTCAACATTTTGTTTAACTTTCCATTACTAATGTTACACTGTGTTGTATGATGGGGAAAAAGTGGAGGATTGTATTGTGACACAGAGTGGTGATGAAGGAGTGAAGCCCTTACCCCAGGAGTGATGACATCTGGAGGTTTTGCTGCGGCTGGAGAGAAATCACATCGTCAGACCTTTTTATATTCACTGACATCAACTGTTTAAATTTCTCCTCTCCAGAAGATGATGAAGCTCATGCTCCTCACACCTTTATTTTGTTTGCTGATGAAAAATTATCTGATCACTCGAGATCTCTAGAGCTTTGTTTAAACAATTCAAACTTTGCAAATATAGTGTATTGCTTTCAGAAGCCAAGAAGTTAAAAAGAGAAATGATCTATGAAATGATTTATAATTGTAATACATTCACACTATCACAAAGAAGTAGAAGTAATTTGCAATGGCTGCCCTGAAAAAGTAGACCTGTGGCACCATAAGGAAAACCAGAGACCATAAAAGCCGTTGGAATGTGTATCTTTGGGTGAGTGATTTGTCTTTTTGACCACATCTAAAATCTAATAATGGGTGTATTTGAAATTAGCTACTCAAAATCACCAAAGCTCAGATATTCCTATATACTGCAATTGTGAATATTTAGACTTTTATTTTTTCTGGGTAGTAGTCAGGATTTTAAGAATACAGAGGTGTAAAAAAAATAGGATGGATATTAATCATTTACCTTATCACTATACTTATGAACACAGGATGAAATATTAGAATCTGTCAGTGATAAAGTTTAGAGGTTTAAGCCAAAGAGGTTTTTTTCCACATGAAAAAGCCCAGTAACAGCTCCAATGCTGTAAGGCCAAAATTAACAGAAGTATAAAACATTTTCATGTCCCTGTCACCAGGTCAGGGTGACGTGAAAAACACCAGCTAAAATTTACATTTTACTTCCCTATCATCACAACTGTATTTTAACACCAAAAGGAATGAGCCAGGAAACTGTGTTATAATTGAACTTTTTAAAATATTGTCATCTCCAGTTCTGTCAGTTTGATGTAACAGAAATGAAGCACAAAAAAGCTGCATCTGTTGTGTCAGAGTAGTACAAGTGTGCCACACTATGCAAAAGGGCTCCTATAACAATATGTTCTGGGCCTGTGGTTACTGGATCAGATCTCTTGATGCATGCTCAATAATCCAGGTAAAAGAATCCCAAAAAGCTGAATCTGTTCATCTGGACGTGGCGTTTTTTAGTGGGAGAAACGTTTCGTTTACCAACTGGTAACTTCTTCAGTCTCAGCTGACTGCAGAATTCCCCAGCCTTATAAACAGTACATTTGCATAATGACAGAAACCAGCACCACTGACTAACAATGGGCCATTTGGTCAGTTTCATGATCAATAGTATGCAGTACTATTGATCATGAAACTGACCCATTGTTAGTCAGTGGTGCTGGTTTTGGTCATTATGCAAATGTACTGTTTATAAGGTTGGGGAAGCCTGCAGTCAGCTGAGACTGAAGAAGTTACCAGAAGGTGACGAAACGTTTCTCCCACTAAAAAAAACGCTACGTCCAGATGAACAGATTCAACTTTTTGGGCATCAAATATTCAGCTGAAACTCCTGCTATGTCTACAATTAAGGCATATTTTTGTTT